>PYUH01000271.1:943631-979515 GCA_016808085.1 Suaeda aralocaspica
CTTTTTTCCCCCCCCCCCCCCAATCTTGAGTGATAATTCTTGTGTCCTGCACACGTGGCAGATTCTTGCATATTTTGGGTGAAAAAATGGGAAGCATACGTGACACAAGTACGTTTTAAAGAGCACCATTGAATATACTGTATGGATTCTAATACTTCCAACAACATGAGTAGTAGAAGATAGTTATAAAATCTAGTTTCAGTCTCCATTCAACCCTTCGTCGCCTAAACTACGTATTAGTTGAATTGGGGTTTAATTTCGACCAATTCTTAGCTTAAGGACACCAGGACCCGACAATGTTTCAAGAAATACCTCGTCAGGGGATACCATATGATCATGGAAGTTACCTTTAAAAACATCTAAAGAACCATCAGCCACTCGCAAACAAAATTCAACAACAAATACAACCTTTAAACAAACAAATACATGAATATAAAGGTTAAAGAACCACAAAAGGGTGAAAAATACTAAACGAAGATAACACAAAACCTGATGATCGAAGATCTTAACCACCACGAGGAAAAAGTCATTGTCCACCTCTCTGACATCCTTCCCACCAACAACTACATCCTTCTTCATCCGAGACACCTTAGGATCAACCTCATCACCCTCCTTACGCTCGAAATCAAACCAGCCCTCCTTAAAAAGCCGAACACTCATATCACTCATCTGAAATGCCTCAAAATGCACATCAGCACCACCATCATCATTAACCTTAAGCTTCACCAACGCAGTGACCCACTCCTTCAGCCCGCTCTCGGCCTGCAACTCAACCGCCTGCGCAACCTCCAAGTCAGACATAGTAAAGTCCTTCTTGTCCTGCCCAACAGCCTGAGTAAAAATAAACCCCACTTTCCTCATCCCTAACCCATGGGCAATGGAGTCGACGATCTTCTCCTCATCACTACCCCTCATTAACACTAGCCTCTCTTCCTGCCCCACCTGTGGCGGCTCGTAAATGAAGTCCACCTCCACTTTCCCATCTTCCGAAACAGTACCGTACATAATCCCGCCTCTCTTAACCGCAAAAGCGAGGGTTTCATTCACGTAATGTTGAAAAGCATTAGCTGCATCCCTATCGAACGAAACCAGCGCGCAGTTGGGCGATTCCTGACGAGTTACCCTCATTTGCTTCGCAATCAAATCGTCCATAGTCATCTTCTTCCCAAACGAACCTGCTGGGGTGATACTCGGTCGGCGAGTGGGAGCAACGATTTCGCGCTCGCCATCGTATGATAGGAATACGAGAGAACCATGACTGATGTTTAGGGATGATATTAAGGTTTGGGGATTCAGCATATCTGTAAATTGGGATCGATCGGAAGGTGTTTTCGCGAGTAAGAGGTTTTGATTTAGGGAAAGAGTTTGATTTGAGACTGGAACATGGAGCTGTGATTCAATTAGGGTTTTGAGTTCTGCAATTGTGATGTTGGGGCTGTCGATTGACAGCCTTTCCACTCCGTCTCGGCTTCGTACTCGAATCATCACCATTGTTTTTGCTATGGATTGCTTGATTAATTGGTTTTCGGATTGATAAAGGAAAGATAATCAGGTTAATCTTTCGACTACAGATGAAAATGAGTTCAAGTGTAAGGAACCTAGCTAGAGTTGATCTATGAATAATACTACAGCTTCGGTTAATCTCCGTATTTAAATAGGGCTGCCTAAAAAAATCCGTGCTGTATGGAAAAGCATAGCACATGGTAGTACCGTAAATAATGAAAAAAAAAGTATCACTAAATTTAATTGTTAGTTGACTGAAACAATTAGTGTTAAAGTTTCGGTGTACACACACAAAATAGGCGCATGAGTCAGCATTCCACGTGCTGCATTTTTACCAGAAGAGCACTACCTAGCATGCTAATTTAATGCATGGAGTCTAAGAGCATAATATCTCACACTATATTGGTTAAATTTGTAGCAAACGGATACATCTTTCGGAAGAACTAAGATTAAGAAAATTGCAGCTGGTTTAATTGTTGTATGATAAGGAAATGGAAGCTGTTAGCGAAGAAGCTGGTGAGTTTTTTTTTTTAATAATTATAGTTGGCATAGTAATTTATAAATTATTTTATTGTTGTATTATTAAAACAGATTAATTTGTGTAATGTGTATAATGATTTGGAGACATTTGGAGATTACCATTACTAAGTTAGTGTGGAAAAGTATGTGTATAGCTCATAGTTTAAATAATGGATTGTGTTTGTGTTGATTAATATTTTAGGTGTCATTTGTGACGGGGTTTATCCAGAAGATGATATTGATCCATTAACAGGCAGTCCTGCCTCTAATGAAAATCATCATGGGTGGGGGGAAGTTTTAATGATGTAGCAGAATAGAATACTCCATTGAATGACAACAATACTAATAGTGAAGTAGGTGATGAGATTGACGATGGAAGTGTTGAACATGACAAGTCTATACCCAAAAAAGGAATGCAATTTAGCACTTGCGAAAAGGTTGAGATATTTTATAAAAAGTATGCTAAACGAAAGGGTTTTGGCGTATGCAGGTCGCAGAGTGCGAAATCAAACGATAAGAGTTACAAAAGGGCACAAACTTGACGTTGTGAGTGCTGGGGTCACAGAGACTTTAATAAAAACCTAGTCGAACTTAAGGAGTCTAAAGAAATGGAGCTAGGGAATATTAGTGAAGCTGCAAAAATGAAGAAGAAACGTAGGAAGTCGAAGAAATGTGGGTGCACTGCCATGTTATATGCAAGTATAAATGGTACTGGAATGTGGGAGATTAGGTATGTAATACTTGAGCACTTAGGTCACATCCCAAGTCCTGAAAAATCAAGGTTAGTGAAAGAATATCGAATGGGATACTTTAACACAAGTGTAAGGAACCGACTTCTTAATGATGTTGATGTTGGGGTGTCTGTGTCTAAAATACAAGGTAGTTTAGCAAGAGAGAGGGATGGTTTGGAAAACATGCCAATAACCGAAAAGGACATGAGGCATGCCATAGACGAGCGTAGGAGATTGAGGATGGAGGGTGGTGATGCTAATGCGTTATTCAAGTATTTTGAGTGGATGCAAACAAACAACGATAAGTTCTTTCACACTTACAGATTGGATGAATTAGGAAGGTTGAAGGATGTGTTTTGGGCAGATGCTAAGTGTCGTGTGGCATATGATGAATTTGGAGATGTTGTTTCTTTTGATAGCACATATTTAACAAACAAGTATAAACTTCCATTTGCAAACTTTGTTGGCGTTAATCACCATGGTCAATCGGTGCTGCTAGGTTGTGCATTATTGTCACATGAGGACATTAATACGTTCAAATGGGTATTCACGCAATGGTTACAATGTATGGGCGGAAAACAACCCTTAGGTATTCTAATTGTTCAAGCTTATGGCATGAGGCAACCTATTGCTGAAATAATGCCTGCTACGAGGCACCGATGGTGCATTTGGCATATACTTCGAAAGCTCCCAAATAAATTTGGAAAGCATCCTAGGTATGCTGTAATATTATGTACATATTCTATATTGATCCAATTTGTTTATGTTAAATAGGTACATGATTGGTATTCATTAATTTTGTTTTAAAAATTGGTTGTGCTATGTTTGGGTTGTAGGTATGATAAGTTAAAGGAAGAGATTTTAGTTGTGGTTTATGACAATTACGGTATTCCTGAATTTGAGTCTGGTTGGCAAAGTGTAGTTAAGAAATTTAAATTGTAAAATGTCTCCTGATTAAGTGGGTTATATAAGGAATGGGCAATGTAGGTACCTGCTTTTTTAAATTATCAATTCTGGGCCGGGATGCGGACAACACAACGGGTTGAGAGCATGAATAGTTATTTTGATCAATTTGTTAAGCGAGGGACTAGATTATGTGAATTTGGTGAAAAGCACATGGCTGCCATTGAAAGAAAGATTTCTTAAGAAAAGGATGCAGATCAACTTGGTGAGAAGTTTATCCGTAACCCAGCTATTGGTATAGCTTTGGAGCTATATTTTAGGAATATATATACAGATGCTAAGTATAGTGCTATAAGGAAAGAGTGTGAAAGGTTATATTATTGCTATAACGTCATTGACATTCCCCTTAATGACCATAAATTATGTATTTTATGGAAGATAGGGTTTGGAAGTATTGCAGGGGTGGTCGAAAAGAATTTTTGTCTGATGATCGAAGAATGATCCGAGTCAAATACACCAGCAACAATAGGGATATAAGTTGTGAATGCAAATTATTTGAAACACATGGTCTTTTATTCAAGCACTGTATTAAAGTTTTTGATATGAATCGTGTATTTGTCCCCCCTGATAAGTATGTTCTTCGTCGTTGGCGTAAAGATGTGGTACGAAAGCATTCACTTATTGAGGTGTCATATCATGATCCTTGTAAGACTGATAATGTGAAAAGGTATGATGCGATGAATTGTATTTTTAAGCCGATTGCCCTAGATGCATCAACATCAGATAAAGCCTCTGAAATTGTTCAAAAGGGACTGAGAATGATTCAAAACCAGCTCAAAAATCTTTTGGAAAAAAAAACCAAAGCAATCCATCACATTGTGTTCCAACTCCTGGTGATGCAATTATTTCGCAGTCTCCACATCAGGAAGTTATCCCCAAGTTAATCCCACCTCACCTAGAAACAGCAGCAGTTTTATTGCCAACAGTGGTGTTGACCACCTTAATAAGGAGGCTCCCTGTGACGAAGAGAATGTTTGTGGGTCTTCACACAACCAAAATTTGGATTTGTCACCTACACAACATGCATATGGGTTAGATGATGACGATGACCTATTCTGTACCCATCCAGTAATGTAGAAGTAATTGAGGATGTAACTAGGGACGATGTTGATGATGTTGGTAATGTAGCGCTAGATGCCCCTCCTACCGCACCTATTGATCTAGGTGACGTAGCTGTCTTAGATCCACCTTTGCCATTGAAGAAACGTGGCATGCCTAAGTCTATTCATTACAAGAGTCCCAGAAAAAAGGGATGGAAGCCATCACAACAGAGCGAACCAAAGAAATCAAAGAATGTAAGTATCCGCATTCACCTTTGTAATAAAAGACATATTTCACATAATTTTTTTTTTCTGTATTGTGCATATTTGTTATATCTTAATATCCTTTTATTTTTTTGAATATTTCCATGGTTATGCCCACATGATGAACAAAGGAACTACACCTGAATCTAGTCAAGTATATAAATTGACAACTTAATAATATGGACACACTAATTTTATATATATCTTTAATATTAATAGGACATAGTATATGTTAAAATTTGTTAATATGCAGGCAAAGAGGAAGATAATAGTTGACGGTCTTGAAGGTCTTCCTCCCGTGCAAACCTTGGAAGATGTCATACATTTGATTTCTTGGGAATGAAGACTCATTTTAAAGCCGAACTTTGACAGTCACTTATAAGAATTTACTACATTTTAATGTCATGTTGCTGATCAATCATGTGGAACTCAAAGAGGCATGACATCGTTGTCAAATGGTTTTATTCCTCCAACAAGGTTATTACTTATTAGTATTCATTTCACTGATTTGTTCAACTCTTTATGTCCCAACTTTTTTGGAACTTACTATTACTTTAATTACCAATTAATAAGTTTAATGGTTAGATTGTTGTGCCGTTACCCATTAATTACCATCGTACTTATCTTAATGTCCCAATAAGGTCTTTGATAGTTGAAAGGATGCATTGTAACCTCCACTCGGTAACCACTCTCCCTATATATTTGTCTATTCTTTCTTACATCTTACTTTAAATACTCAAACTCTCAAAAAATCGTCTTTTGCTCTGTCCAACAATCGTTCTCTCACAAAAACAATGGCAAACAACAATGACCTACAAAATCTCCCAGCCCCTAACAATGAAAATCAACTCGTTGCACCCCAACACCACAATTGGGAAGATATTTTTGAAACCCAAATACTTCCCCATGTTAATGGTATCTTTGATCTGATGATGCTTCAAAATGTACCGATCAGATTCAGGTGCATCATTGGTGACAGGATTCATCAACAAAATAATGTTGATTTTTTGCAACTTGAACAAATGTGCTCATCCCCAATTAGAGACTGCCAAATTCAGCATCAAACGCTAAGCGAATTTGGGGAGTGTGATAAATGTAAAGACCATTATTCGCATAGACAAGTGCTTTTTACCACCGGTGTTTACTACCTTACAAAGACTAAAGGGAATACTTACCGGCCTCCAGATGTAGTCAGTTGGCTTTGGGTGCAATACCTCCCGTATAATAATGATTTCCTGGGATACTACAACCCTTATGTTGAGAAATAGGTATTCCGCCAAATCCTAGAAAAATTTAGTATATGTTTGCATGTAGTACTATGTAATTAAAATATTAAATATTATTATGACCATGTCCATCATATAACTATATAAGTGATTGTTGCACAATTAATGTAAAGTCATTATGTTATTGTTTAATATTTCTTTTACTGGTAATAACCATCTGTTACATGCCCTTGCACATTAACAGTATGGCTTCCTACACCAATTACCGTGGTGCGACAATAGTTTGTAGATTCCTGTGATGGGGGTGTCAAATTTGTTTTGTTGGGTTTGCAGTCAATATGTATAGCGTAATTATATTCTCACTAGTACAAAAAATACATTTTACTGCACCTTATTTGCTGCGATTTTTTGGGGTTTTATAAAAACCGCAGCAAATAACATTTTTTGCTGCTATGTTTGAGTATTTGCTGCGGTTTATAACCGCAGCAAATAAGTGCTGTAGATTTTTTTTCTTTTTTTTTTCCCGTTGGGACTATTATTATTTTACATCTATCCCTGCATTTCCTTTTTCTTTTCTTTTCCTTCTTTTTTTCCCTCTTTCTTCATTCTCTCAAACCTAACTCCCTCTCAACACTCAAACCTCTAATCCCTAATACTTTCTACGGCGCCGGCGACCTCAAGATCCACGCTGGCCTCTTCTTCTTCGTCATCTTCTTCTTCTTCTTCGTCGCCCTTATCTTCTACTGTCGCCGTCTCCTAGCTTCCTCATCGGTCTTCGTCCTCAATCGTTGCTGTTTAGGTAATTTTTTACTCTGATTTTTATGTATTTTAATTTCGATTATATATTTATCTGTTCATGTTTTAAATGGTGCATTTTCTATTTGAATGGTTGTAGATTTTTAAGAATGAGATAGTTTTGTTGTTAGAATTCGAACTTTCAGTATTGAAATTCCAGATTCTGTATTATTGATGCAATTAAGCGATAATTGCAAAGTTGCAATCAATTTAATTAGGGTTTATGTAGGAAATCACTTCTTTAATTTCCTTTCAAAATTATACCAAATGTTTGTAATTTGAATTCTGAATTGAATATTTGTCATCATGAATTTGTGCTATTAAAAAAAATCAATTTGGTTGAATGTTTATTTGAACTAATTCTAATTAGTAATTAAGAATTCGTGACACTTAAACAATTGATTCAATTAGGTTGAATGTTCATTGAAAATAATTTTAATTTTTCATAGATTACTTGATTTTGAGGTTGATGACTGAGTATGCTACATTGCTACAGTGTTTTCCCCTTGAATTTGCAATCATAATTAGTGTTTGTTTAGATAACAATACTCGAAAGTTGATAGTTAGATTTCTTTCATTCGTAGGTGTAATAGGTTGCTACAGTGTTTNTTTCTTCTTTTTTTCCCTCTTTCTTCAATCTACTCATCTCCTTCGTTCTTTTTTCCCTCTTTCTTCACTATAGTCACCTACTCATCTCCACCACCATCAACAAATCTCAAAAATTTTCAGCACCACCATCAACAAATCGTGAAGTTCCGACTGCAGCAGCAAGAAGGTTCAGTTCCTCCATCAACAAATCCAGAGGCGATTATTGGGACCTAGGGTTTCGATTTGTAAAGGTAAAACTCTTTGTATTCTGTTTTTCAGTTTGGACCTAGGGTTATTAGGAGGCGGTTATATTTTTTTTTCTGTTTGTATTCTATGCAGTTATGTCAATTTATGTGAATTTAGCAGTTGAATCTGTGAATCTGTGAATCTGTGCAGTTATGTGGTTATTGAGCAGTTGAATATGTGAATCTTTGAATCTGTGAATCTGTCAATTTATGTGTTTTTCAGTTGAATCATGTCAATTTTTGACAGAGCAAACAAATTGAGTTTTAGCAAACAAACAGTCCTAAATCATGTTTAAATCATGGTTTATATTTTTCAGTTTGAAAATGATTTTTTTGGGAACTTTTGGGTTTGGTGGTAATTGCGTTTGTTAATTGATTGGATCTTTGAATCTGTGAGTGTGTGAGAGTGTGAATCTGGGAATTTTTGTGTGTTTAATTGAGTGTTTAATTTCAGTTTGTGTGTTTCAGTTTGTGTGTTTAATCTGGGAACACTTGGGGTTTAAACTTCAAAGAATGAAGAACATTTAAAGACGAAGTAAAAATATATAATTCATTACTTCAAATTTTCATTTGCCTTCTAGTTGAGCATTAGTTTTTTGCTTGTTCTAATTCCCAGAATTCCAAGTGCATAACTTTTCGATTTGAGCATATTTAATCGTTAAAATGTTTGTTTGTCTTTCAATGAAAGGGCTGAAAAGTGGAGTTGTATGGTGTGTTTGGTTCAACCCTTTCTAGTAGTATGGAATGGGTGTCGCTATTAATGAAGAAAAAGATGAAAAAGTTGGAATCATTTAGTAAGGGTATAGGATTCCATACTTCCCTTGTTAACATATGAGTGATGAGCCAAACAACTTATAAAAAGAAACGGATTTTCACTCCATACTCTATGGTTTCATATTTTCATTCCATCCCATTCCAAGTTTTTGAACCAAAATGCTCTTAGTCGCTACTCACAACTCGCAGGCTATTGGAAAACAAAACCAACCTCCCAAACTAACATGTGTACATGGATTTTGAAAAATTCCTTATGATCTCTCACTACTACCTAATTTGCTTCTTCAATTATTTTAAGCAATTGCTGAACTGATAAACTAATTAAATGTTTATTAAAGCAAGAAGCACATTTTTGAAAGAATTATACACAACCATATATTAAATTTACTATGTTATTGTACTGAATACCTTCAATTGTGTGTTGTTAGTTGCACAACATGTCAGAGGATCGGTCATGGATGTACAATTGTCGTGATAAGGCAAAATTTGTAGATGGGGTGTTTGAGTTTTGTGAGCGTGCAGAAGCATATTCACAAACTCAAAAAACCGGGGGGTTTTACTGTCCATGTAAAAAGTGTGCCAATGATCGTAAGTTTGAAAGTATTGCCGAGGTCAGGCTGCACCTACTTCTTCATGGTTTTCGATCTGATTATTATGTGTGGTAATCAAGGTGAGACAGGAGTCCATGACGGTCCTTCTTCGCGTGGTAATCATCAACATGGTGATAGTAGTCATCAACATAACAAGGACTTTACTCATGCAACCAATGATGATGTCTTTAGGAATGATGATTACGAACGCGATGAAGCGGATCATAGAGTCGAAGAGATGGTGGAAGCCCTTGAGAATGGACGAGGCTTTGAATCCATTTCAGAGGCCTCTTGAAAGCCTTTGTACCCCGGTTGTACTAAATTGACCATTCTTGTTGCCGTGATGGAATTGTTTAGTGTCAAGTCAGAAAACAATTGGACTGATAGAAGTTTCACAATGTTGCTAGAAAAGCTGAGTGGCATGTTTCCGGATGGCAATGAGCTTCCTAAGTCGACTTACTACGCTAAGAAGCTGATGTGTTCATTCGGCTTAGAGTATGAGAGAATACATGCTTGTCCAAATGATTGCATATTGTACCGAAAAGATTATGAGTTGTTGGATAAGTGTCCAAAGTGCAATTTGCCACGTTATGAGCGACAAGGGGCACGGGGTAAAGCTGGTCCGCCGTCCAAGGTGTTGTGGTATCTCCCAATAATACCAAGATTCAAGCGGTTGTTTTCAATTAGTAAGGATGCTAAGAATCTAAGGTGGCATGCGAAGGGTAGAAGGGTGAAGGGTTTGCTACAACATCTAGCTGATGGTTCGGAATGGAAGACTATCAACAGGAAGTATAAGACATTTGGAAATGACAATCGCAATCTCAGGCTTGGGTTGTGCACCGATGGAATGAACCCTTTGGATACTCTTAGTTCGAAGCATAGTTCATGGCCGGTAATTTTAACGAGCTATAATCTTCCACCTTGGTTGTGCATGAAAAGAAAGTACCTTATGCTATCACTTCTTATTTTTGGTCCAAAGCAACCCGATAATGACATTGATGTGTATTTGGAGCACTTACTTGATGACTTAAGAAAATTATGGGATGAGGGTGTTTTGGTGTATGATTCCCATGCAAAGGAGACTTTCACGTTGCGTGCAATGCTTTTGTGCACTGTCAACGACTTTCCAGCTTATGGTAACTTATCAGGGTACAAGAACAAAGAGATGAAGGCTTGCCCTATTTGCATGGACGATGGTGATTCTACATGGGTGGGTAAGTATGTTAACTAGTGCCATCGAAGATTCCTTCCACCTAACCACCCTTTTCGGAAGAAAAAGAAGGCATTCAATGGGATGGTTGAGGATCGTGTTGCTCGTCGTCCATTAACTGGTTATGAGGTGTATTCACAGGTTAAGGGTGTTCATACCATTTTTGGGAAACCGAATTTCAACTATTCCGGGTTTTGGAAAAAGGAGTCTATATTTTGGCAGCTTCCATATTGGAGAGATTTACAAGTCAGACATTGTCTCAATGTGATGCACATCGAGAAAAATGTTTGTGATGCCATACTTGCCACTCTTTTCAACATTCTGAATAAGACTAAAGACACAAAAGTCGCTCGGGAGTTCTTGAAACAGGTTGGAGTTCGATCCGAGCTCTGGCCTCAGCTGAAAGAGAGTAAAAAAAGGAAGAATATGGAGGAAGATGTACCATCACAAAAAGGAAAGGGGAAGGAAAAGGTGCAACAAAGTTCAAATGAAGAGAAAAAAACCTACTACCTTCCTCCAGCTTGCTACACAATGTCGAAACAGGAGAAGAAAAACTTTTGCAGATCTTTATACAACTTAAAGGTGCGGTCAGGGTATTCTTCTAACATGAGAAGATTTGTGACTTTAGATGGTGAGTTGATGTTATCTAGTATGAAATCACACGACTGTCATGTTATGATGCAAGTGTTTTTACCAATTGCAATCCGTGGGATTTTACCTAAACATGTTAGGTACACCATCACCGAACTATGTTCCTTCTTCAATACAATATGTAGCAAAGCACTAGATCCAACTATGTTGGATACCCTCCAAGCACGTGTAGTCGAAACTCTTTGTAAGTTTGAGATGTATTTCCCGCCTGCATTCTTCGATATAATGGTCCACCTAATACTACATCTCGTTCGTGAGATTAAGCTTCTAGGTCCCGTGTTCTTGAGATGGTGCTATCCTTATGAAAGACATATGGGGGTCTTAGGTAACAAGGTGGCGAATCCTGCAAGACCAGAATCTAGTATTGTTCAAGGGGTCATCAGTGATGAGGTCGGAAATTTCATAGCAGAATACGTTGCAGGTGCACATCCTATTGGTTTGCCTAAAACTCGTCATGAATGGAGGCTTGATGGTAAGGGTACTATTGGGTCAAGAACGAGTTTGGCGAATATGACAGTCCTCAACCAAGCTCATTTGTATGTGTTACATCATATGGCAGAAGTTCATCCTTTTCTTACTGAACATTGGTAGATCTTAAAGACTCAAAATCCAGGGATATCTGAAAGGGCATTGTCTAATTTGCATAATAAGACATTTATTGAGTGGTTTCACAACCGAGTTGTTGTGGAGAGTCTGCAGGGTGTGACTGAAATGGTGAAGTGGTTAGCTTATGGTCCTTGGGAAACCGTTACAAATTATGTGGGTTATGATATAAATGGGTACTCATTTTGGACCACTTATTAGGATCAAAAGTCCCCATGTGTCCAGAATAGTGGTGTATCCTTGTTGGCATCATCAACCTTTTATGTTAGTGTAAAGGATCAAACTCCGGTAGATGCTACGATAATGTACTATGGCCAAATTGCAGAAATGTGGGAGTTAGAGTATTGTACCTTCAATGTTTGTCTTTTCAAATGCAAATGGGTAGATAATAATCGGCGTTCGGTAAAAAATGATGACCCGTGTGGTTTCACTCTTGTTGACATAACTCGAATGCGTGAGGGTCCTGAGCCTTTCATAATTGCGGGGAAAGCAAAGCAAGTTTTCTACGTAACCGCCCCTGCTGACTCAAAATGGTCTATAGTGTTGCCGGGGAAACGTAGTATCCTCGGCATCGGAGATGTTGACGATGAGGAAGAGTATGACGCTTTTGAGGATTCTTCACCTTTTATTTGTCCTAAAACAAGTGTTGCCGAATCGGTTGCTAATGAGTCCAATTACCTGCGTGAAGACCACGCTGAAGGGATAATTGTTGCTGAAAACTGAATCTACTCCAAATTGTAAGACATTTAATTATGATATTCACATTTAATTATGATATACACATTTAATTATAAGACATTTAATTATGATATATACATTTCATTATGATTTTCAGGGATTTTGCGTCAATAATTTTTGAGTGATTTTGAGTGACGTTTAATGATTGATTTTAAGCGAGTGGCAATTGAATGTGCATGATTTTGAACTACTGATTTTTCAATGATTTTGAGTGATTTTCACTGATTTTAAACTGATTTTAAACTGACTAAACACTAAGAAACTGCACACAATAACACAACAGAGCCTGCACACAAAAACTGATCATGAGCCGTTGTGACTGTGTTTTGTTTTGAGATCATCCTGTGACTGTGTAACTGATTTTGTTATGATTTTGTTTTTACTTTGTTTAATGAATGTTGGTATATTGTTATTTATCGGCTAAAGATTTCTTTCATGTCCATTATTTGTATTTATATTGATTTGTATTTGTAGGTTGCATTGAAGTCCATGTCTAGTGATGACGATGTACATAGCTTCGATGATTCAAGTTCTGAGTCGGACCCAAGTTTTGACCATCGCTTAGAGGAAGATCAAGGAGAGCCGGAGGATATAGAGTACGACAAATTCCTTGAGAAGGTAGAGCAGTTCGAGAGAACGGCTGACGAAGCACCACCAATTGATGAAGCTGCAACTGCAGCCCCTAAAACTACCCCCAGTTAGCCATAGCAGACTGCTGTTCAGCAGCCTCTGTCCGCACCTGATCAGGGAAACCAGGCTGCTGTTGAGCAACCTGATTCCACACCTGATCAGGCTGCTGGTCATCAAGCATCTTCTGCTGACAGGGGTGTGAAGAAGTCTTTGTGCAACAGGAGAGGAAGAGGTCTGTCTAGGGGTGTGAAGTCGACAACACCAATGTATCTCGAGTACAATAATGTTGGCCAACCATGCGGTGAGTGGCAAAAAATGTATGGGAGACATATCGGCATTTGTATGTGAAAGCTATCTATTTTGCTGAAGTGGGAAGACGTGGAGGATGGCTTGAAAGCAGTTATGTGGCAAGATACTGTGGTATGTCCTTGTTATGTGTAGAACATGTTTATATTTATGGTTTAACTGGCATATTGGCTTAACTTTAATGTAGTATATGCTGAAACATATTTGTTTTATGTAGAATCTGTTCCATATCGAAGTTGATGAGGCTAAGAGGCAACTTTTTCTCTCGGCCGTAGCGGAAAGATTTAGAGATTTTAAGTCTAAACTTGTGAGTGGGTGGATCACTTAAAAAAGGAAGCGATCAAAGAAGGAAGCTAATAAGATGCCATACAATATTTACCCTCACATATCGAGCAAAGAATGGGAGGCCTTTGTTGCAAAGAAGACAACTCTGGAGCAAGTAGTAAGTATATCACTAACCATCGTATCTGTTCTTGCATTAATCCTATGTTTTACTAACCATCATTTGCCTTTTGATTTGGACAGGAAAAACGCGCTATTGCTTCGCAAAGTGCCTCGCAAAAGAAGGCCTATCACCACATGGGGCAGAAACCGTATGAGCGGTCAAAAGATGATTGGAAAGAAGAAGGTTTTTATGAAAAGGTGGTTTCGTGTGTTGGTGAAAAGGAAGCCACCTCTTCTTCATCTGTTACGGTAATTGGCTCAAATCGCGTGGTAGATTGGTACTGTTCTTTACATGCTCGAGATGCAAGTGGGAGGCGAGTGATTGTAGACCCTGAGTTGAAGAAAGTGGCAGATGCTGTGGTAAGAAAATGTTTTACTAATGTTTATAATAAAGTTCTATTTATATTTCTGTTTTGAGAACAATTTACTGGAATTCATTGTGCTGCTTTATAAGTGCTTGGTGCCTTTAACTTTTAGTTTACTACGTACTTTGCGTGTGACAAGTTTATGTTTTTTGGTGGTGAACCATAACTGTAAAAATTGGAATGTAATTACAATAAAAAGAAATGTGCACCTAGATGTTCTAGCTTTTGTGTTTCATCAGATATGTTTTCCCACAAAGTTTCATTTATTAGGAGTTTAGGACATGGAAAAGTTATTTGGTTGATCATGAGAAGTAAAGCTTTACATAGGAGATAGGAATATGTAAGCGACTTCCTTTGTTTTGTGGAAATTAGGATTTTCCTGTATTGTTTTTTGTGTGTTGTCAACCAAGAAGACTTTTTCGCTTCTTAAGAATTTCCACTTTCTATCAAACAAGCCTCAGGTGTAATAACTGTATAAAAATGTTTTGCGGTATGCTGTTTATTTTCCTTGCATCAGCAGACAAAAGGTTTCCAGGCTTTTAGCTGTGTGCAGTGTATCAGTTGGGTCACTTGGGTGACCTTTTTATTCTTTTGGTGATGAGGTTGGGACTAGCAAAACTGTTGAGGAAGTATTGTTGTCACTCCAATGATTTATGCAGTTCTAAACTTCCGATGCTCTCTTCCTGAATTCTAATATCTTAGAACCTTATTCAACTGAAATCTCAGAATGTATGATAGTTAAAAATGAGAAAAGAGGATATACATTTCATGGTCTGTGCAAAGAGATACTATTAGCAAGTTCTAGTGTCAAAAGAACATTATTTGGCAGTAGGAAAAACTTTTGGAGTAGCAGTTTCAGAATCTAAATCAAAAGATCCACAACAATCTAAATCAAAGTGAGTAAATAAAGAGAATACACATGCTGTTACCTATTTGATGCCAACTAATTTTGAGAAATCCTACCAATTCCTATTATATTGTTGACTCGGTTTTGATGGAATTCCTACTTCTATAGAATAGTGCATGTCAAGCTTGTGAAAAATTCATTTGGATTCTGCCTAATTTTTGACCTGACACATGTATGTTACTCAACCGATCCTCTCTTTTTGCTATTTAAGCTATCTTATGACATGAAAACCGTGCATATGGTATTTAACAATTTAAACTGGTTTTTAATTATTATTGATTAGGTATTGAAAAAAGCTACATCGGTTCGAGAAGGGCCTTTCAGCAAAGCACAAATAAGCGAGGTTCGAGACAAGGTTGCGACATTCTTGTACACACATTGTTTATGAAGAAGCTAGGAATATGTCGTACATTTACTTGACTTAGTTATTTATTGAACTTTTAGCTATTTTCCTTAATCAAGAACAATAATAATAATGTTGGCGGTTATATGGTTATTACATTAAGATAACATAATGTGTATTGGTAATTTGTAATAACAATCGATTTATTTATATTAATTGAACTGAATTTGTTTTCGATAAATTGGGTACTAGTTGCTGAATATGATTTGCAGGGTGCGTGGATGATATTAGGAGTTATTCAATAAACAGCAGCAAATAACTCACCAGAAATTGGAGGGAAATAGGGCATTTGCTGCGGTTACCTAAATAACCGCAGCAAATAACCCAATGTTTTGCTGCGGTTTATTTCATCATTTGCTGCTGCTATAAGTGCTGCGGTTCAAAAACGCAGCAAATACCCGGGAAAAAACAGCAGCAAAATGCATTTTTTGTACTAGTGTCTGGAGGGAGATATATATGGTCATGTGAGAGTATTGCATGCAGGTTACTAACGTACACATCATTGGATGTCAATAAAAATGTGAGATTAACAGAATAATCCATATGTATAAAATACATACATCCCTTTAAATAAATCCATATTTGAACTTTGTCAAAAATTTGACCGTTCAAACTGTTTATCTAACCTTCCCCTTTTAACTCACCGTTAACTACGGGTAGATTTAAACTCTCCCTAACATTTATTGCCTCACCATGTATATAAGACAGCATTTGAGAAGGTTGCATGAGAAATTTTGAGTCATCTTCACAAACATCTTGGATGTTCTTGTACTTCCTTTTGTGTGTGAATTTTTGGAACTCATTTGATACACTATTTTCGCTACTTGACATGGTTGATTGTAACTCCCGTTTTGTTAAAAAAATGTTTAATATTTTTTTCCCCTCCAGATAAGGTTCGCTATTTGGTTTTTTTGTTTGTTTTTGAATGGACATGTGAATGTAAGTTAGATGACTTGCGTGGTTTATATAGACAATTTGGTTTAGGGTCCATACTTGTGTATATTTACTTTAACAAAAAAAGGTTGTTTAATAAATACACCTAAATTTAATATCATCCAACTACTTTATTGTAGAAGTTGCTTGCAAAGCTTACTATATGTCATACTATGAATAGCACAATTGTTACTAATACTTTCGTAGTGTATCACTTGATATTTCTAATAGAATGAAAAATATTGTTATTACGTTATTTTGACAACGTCGAGACTAGGAGTGAAACTAGTCCGATTTAAAACGGAAAACCAAACCATTTTTAGAATATGGTTCGATCTTTTTATAATTTTGGTGCGGTTTGGAGCGAAATTTTTTGAAATTTTGGTGTTCGGTTTGGAGTTTAAAAATTTCGGTGCAAACCGCACACCGAATACCGATCTACTCGGATCCTCAAGCTCAATTATTTATAAAGGCCCAATAGTTCAAAGTTCTAAAAGAACCTAAATAAACCCTAGCCCACTTGTTAATTTGTTGTGAAGATTTTTTAATGTATATTAGATAGTTAAATAGTAGAAATATGCCTACATACTTTTAGCGGGTCAAGTAGGATTTGAAGAAACACAAGTTAAAAAAAATGTCCTACAAAATTATGGTTCGGTTTGGATTCAAAAGTAGAATATATATCATAAAACTTGATCATAAATTATAAAAACATGAGTATAAACATAATTATAAACAAGATTGAATTAAATTGAGAAGAAGAAGAATTTTTTTAATACTTACAAAAACCGAAAAACAAAAGGGGAGGGAGGCCGGTGGCCGCCTGCTGGTTGCCACTAGTCTCCGTGGTGGTCGCCGGCGAGGAGGGGCCCGGTCAGGTAGTGGCCGGACATAGGGTTAGGGTTTTGTGGTTTTTTTCTTTCTTTCTTTTGCAAATTCTAAAACATAAAACCTAAATTTTAATTCTGAAAATTCTTGTTTAAAAGGGTATTTATAGGCCCCAAAAGTTACTTTCTGAAATTATCCTTAATGAATGAAGTTACTTTTGTGCTCTTGTTTTAAAACAATTTAGAAAACCTTTAAAAATCCCAATTTGGCAACTTTTATAAAAACTTAAATAAATATTCAACCTTTATAAAAATATTCTATAAGTTTATAAACTTGGAATAAATATTTAACTTCTTAATTAATTAAATTTCTTCAATTCATTAATTTGTTTGGCCGTTATTATTCCAAAAAAATACTAAAAATACATTTATAAACATTAAAATGTATTTATAAATATTAATTTTAATTATACACATACTTTAAAATACGGGGTATTACACCATCCACCTACCACCAAGTATTGAAATTCCCTTCACCTGGGGATTCTGACCATCGAAGGAGACAAGAAGATAGCTAGAGATTGCTACAAGAGGACGCTAAAACCAAAGCAGGCAGGTATCTAGCAGTTATAGAGAGTGTCAACACCAGCTAGTCCAAACGAGTTACAACTTGACGAGGTGGTGTTAAACCCAGCTAGGCCAGAACGGTTGGTTTAGATTGGAGCCAACTTAACAGAAAATCAGAGGGCTGATATCCTAACCTTCTTAAGGGAGAAGGCAGATTGTTTTTCTTGGTCCCATGAGTATATGATAGGTATCATCCTAGACGTGATAACATATAAGCTGAATGTAGATCCAGCTGCGAAACTAGGCAAGCAAAAAAGGAGGAAATTCGCACTAGAAAGGAACCAAGTAATCAATGAAGAAGTACAAAAGCTGGAAAATCAAAGAAGTAAAGTACCTAGAATGGTTGGCTACACTAGTGGAAAAAAGGCTTTTAGTACTGTGTTTTTGGGGCTATTAGTACCGTTTCTAGGGCGTAACTAATGGAGGCGTTACCAATAGCTTTAACTATTATTATCGTTTGTAAAAGACGTTACTAATAAGTACTATTAGTACCGTTTTTCCAGGTACTAAAACGATACTAATAACCCAACTATTAGTACTGTTTTTCACAAAAACGGTACTAATAGGTATATTTAGATATAAAAAAATGATTTTAATTAATTTTTACTAAATATAATTACTAATATTATAAAAAAGTAATAATATTCATTACAATAATGTCAAAAAAATAAAATTTTACACAATTTGTTGAGCTAATTTATGTACACAAATACCTATAATTAAATCATCAAACCCAACATAAAAAGGATCAACTAACAACACCTACAACTATCTCCAAACAAGAACAACAACACCATTAACAAGAACACGAACACGATCAAGCAGCTCTAAACATGAACACCAACATTGAAGCGGTAGCTAACAATGGAAATTGATATACGTGTTTTATGTTGTGTTTTTCCCTCATTTTCGGTTGATTCTTGTGCTAAATAGTTAAGTTTGTGGCTTTTTTTTGATTAAATATCGTATTTCGATAATAAGTTATGTTTTGGAACGGTTTTAGCTTCTTTAGTTGACTTTTATAACCTTTTACGGTTATATTATACTCTTTCGGTTATTACGCGTGGTTTTCGGCTTTGTTTATATGTTACAGGAGCGTAATAGAGAGTTATAAAGTCATTGGAGGCTAAAACGAGTCAAAATGTACTTGCCTCAGGATGCGTGCCAAGTCACGAAAAGTGACGAATGAGATCGATTTGAAGAATCGAGCGAAGATACAAGAAGGATCGTCAAAATATAGGCATGCAAGTAAGATGCGGGCGCAGCCCTTAGTCACTATTTTGATCTATGCGCCCGCATCATAGATCAAAGAGCTCAGAAGTCCCAAACCGTGAAGGCTGCGGGCGCATGGAACAAGGCAAAAAATGGCCTATGCGGGTGTAGGTCGCCGTTTTCTTGACCCGATTTTTCTCTCCGTGCGGTTTTGGTTCGTGGGTTTTAATTAATTAAAAACCCAAATCCTCTATATATTCTATGTAAAGGGGGCACGAACCTACCTAGTTTTTATCATATTTTTAGACCTAGGAATCCAAAATTAATTATTCTCTCTAGAATTTTAGGATTAATTACTTTGTTCTTAAATTCAAGCTTTCAATCAATGCAATTCAATCTTTATTTTGGTAATCTCTTTCCTTATGCTCTTTAATTCTTTTAGTTTCATGATTCTCTTTAATTTCTAGTTTTTAGTTTAGATTAATTAGTTTTGCTATTTTGGTTCTTAATTTAGTTTTATTAGTAATTAATTTAGTTTTAATTAATTCCTTGTTCTTGATCATGTTGTTTAAATTCAATTTTGCTTTTGTTCCCTTAATTATGAGTGAGTAGTATTTTGTTTTTTTTTCTAGGGTTAGGGGACCTATGATCATGACTTGAATTTAAATTATATTTTCTAATTAGTTCTTGGCTTCTAATTGAATTCCTATTATTGATTTCTAGTGATTGCAATTAAATTGTGGCCAGATTTAGTTGTAAGTTAGGTTATTGTTGAAATCGAGGTCGAGAGGTAAGATTACCACAATTAGACCACTGAATAATAGGCAAAAACGAATTTATGCGAGCGAGAGCCGGTAAAGGAGTTTTGAGGGAGTCTAAGTTCGAGAGAATTAGTGAGCCCTAGTTCAATGAATGCCAATGAATTGATTAGTGAGCGTTAATTGAGTTTGTTGATTGATCATAGTGAACCGATTGCCCTAGGTTTCCATTAATAGAGTTTAATCGTTAATTTCCCGTCATTTCCTTAGTTTCAATTCTTAGTCTTCTTAGTTCTAGAAATCATTTACCGAAATTTTCACCAAGGCCCATTACACGCTTTAGGCTTTTTAGAGCTAATAGAATTTAATAGCTTCCCTGAGGATTCGATCCCTACTTCCGTAGCTATATTAGTTAGAGTCGTTCGGTTATTTTTGAGAGGTGTGCGACAACCTATTCAAATTTTGGCGCCGTTGCCGGGGAGGCAATTTTTAATTCTATCAGTCGAGTTTAAAGTGTTCTTTTATTTTTATATTTAGTTTTATTTTCTCACCTCAAGGAGCCTTCACGTTCCTTGAGGTAGTTCTCATTTCGGTTTGGTGTTTCGATTGTGTGTAGGTATTAGGTTGTAAGCCGGTTTGGATTGACCCTGAACCGGAAAGATCGTTGCATAAGAGGAGTCGCAGAAGGAAGTGGAGATCACAAAGAAGCATTCTTTCCGAACGAACACTGGTTGATTTGACACAATTATTTGCTGAGTTGAACATTTCTGATAGTTTNTTCCGAACGAACACTGGTTGTTTTGACACAATTATTTGCTGAGTTGAACATTTCCGATAGTTCCGATAAAGAAGAAGAGATGTCAGGATCACAGTTCAACGAGAACAACCCACCACGGGATGATGCACCGCCGCCGCCGCCACCACAAGGAAGGTCCTTAAAAGTCTATTCTCAGCTGAGTTCTGCAACAGTGGGAGGTGGATACCGAGTTCCTGATATAGAGGCCCTGAATTTCGAATTGAAGCCAACTTTGGTGAACATGGTTGAAAGGAATCAGTTTGCAGGCACAATGAAAGAAGATCTGAACCGCATTTGAATAACCATCAGTACGCAGTACAATCAAGCAAGCTGGTGTATCTCAAGATTAACATACGCGTACGATGTTTCCATTTTCATTAATGGAGAAAGCTCGATCTGGTTGAATGGTCTAAACATGGATACTATTAATAGTTGGGATGACTTGGCTCTTGCTTTTCAAAGGAAGTACTATCCTCTGGAGAGAACTGCACAACTTAGGAGTCAAATCACGAATTTTAACCAAGAAACAGATGAAATCTTTTATGATGCATGGGAGGATTAAGGATTATTATTGAGAATGTGCCCTCATCATGGACTTGAGAAGTGGTTTTTAGTGCAATCATTCTATAATGGTTTGGGTAATGAGAGTAGAACTTTCTTGATTCTAATGCTAGTGGTCGATTTATGAACCAAGAAGTCAATGCTGCTTATGATTTAATTGAGGAGATTGCTATTCACAATTCTCAATTTGGTAATCCTAGAGGACATGCTAAGAGAGGAGGAAAACATGTGATAGATGACAAATATGAGGGTTTGACTTCACAAATCAATGCAATTAATGAGAAGCTAGACAAAATCAACACACCATCCTCCAATCCAATGACAGTAGCTGCAATGGCTGCACATTCGGGAGCTACAAATGTCTTTTGTGATTTATGTGGTTCTTTTGGGCATAGTATGCAAGCATGTCATAGTTCTATGGAGCAAGTATGTGCATTTCAAGCTTACAAGAATAACCCATTTTCCAACACCTACAATCCTGGTTGGAAAGATCATCCATACTTCTCCTACAAGAATACTAGCAATGTTCAAAATCTGCAGCAGCAGCCACATTTTGTACCATAGCAACAACAGCAGATTCAACGGTTTGCTCAACCTCAACCACCGGGTTTTAGTAGACCACCACCTCCAGCACCACTCCCAGCACCTCCACAGCCTTCTAGCAACGACTTTTCAGAACTAAAGAATATGATGATGCAGATGCAGAAAGCCATGGAAGCTATGCAGGCCCACAATCGACAATTGGAGACTCAAGTAGCCTAAATTGCTCAATCATCAGCACAAAGGCAACAAGGCCAACTTCCTCCTCAACCTGCTCCATCAAATGCTTCATCAAGCAATCCACCTCGTGATCATTGTAATTCCATTGCAATAAGGAGCGGTACTTACTGTGAAGGTCCTAGAATGCCTGATGATGATGCTAACAAGGCTGCAGATGGAACAAAGAATACTAGTTCGGTTGTTACTGAAGTCCTTGAAGAAGTAGCTGCAGAAAAGGAGAATGAAGTCTCAAAGGAGAAGGAAGCATTAAAGAAGCAAGCTCCAGCAGCAGATTCAGTTATTGATACGATTCCTCCCTCAAAGGTGCCGTTACCCTTCCCAAATAGGGTAACCAGGAGTAAGAACGATAATTACTTTTGTAAATTCCTTGAAATAGTTAAAAATTTGCAAGTCACTATGCCTTTCACTGATTTAATTACTCAAGTGCCTACTTACACTAAATTTTTGAAAGATATTTTGAGCAGGAAACGTGAATTGAATGTAACAGAGACAGTTGCACTCACCGAGGAGTACTGCAATACGATCCTTCAAAATAAATCTCCTCCTAAGTTGAAGGATCGAGGCAGTTTTTCAATTCCATGTAATATAGGTCCTTTATTTATTGATAAGGCTCTATGTGATTTAAGAGCTAGTGTAAGTGTGATGCCCTTATCAATTTGCAGGAAGCTTGACATGGGAGAGCTTAAATTTACTAATGTTACTTTGCAGATGGCGGATAGAACTGTAAAATACCCTAAGGGTGTTTTAGAGGATGTACCTGTTAGAGTAGGAAAATTTTTCATTCCAGTTGATTTTATTGTCCTTGATATTGATGAGGATGTTCTTATCCCTATCATTCTAGGTAGACCTTTCTTACATACTGCCCGCAGGTGCCGTCATTGATGTTAAAAATGGAAGTTTAACCCTTTCTGTAGGGGATGATAAAGTGACACTGATGAGGCTATCGCACACCTATCAAAAATAAACTAAACAGCACTAACTAATGTAGCTAGGGAAGTAAGGATCGAATCCTCAGGGAAGCAATTGAACTCTATTAGTTCTAAAAAGCTTAAACCGTACAAAGGGCCTTGGTTGAGAAATGTTGACTAACTAACTGACTACTGATTAACTACTAATCAATTACGGGAAATGACAAAGATTAAAACCAATAAATTAAGCCTAGGGTTATGCGGGTCACCAAGAACAACCAATGGATTCACTAAGAAGATCGTTCAATCTCACAATTATCATCAAATTAGGGCTCACTAATTCTCTCGAATTTAGACTCCCTCAAAACTCATCTAGTGGCTCTCGCTCATGCCTAGACTAATTCCGCCTATTATTCAGTGGTCTTATTGTGGTATTTTTACCTCTCGGCATCAAATTCAACAATTACCAAAATTATAACTAAATCTGCGCACAATTCAATTGTAAACGAAAAACCCAATAATAAGAATTTGACTACTAATTGCGGAATTGAAACAATCTAATCTAATTAGTCCATTAATTAGTCAAGGTTTCCCTAACCCTAGAATTTGACTACTCACTCATGAATAAGAAAAACAAAGCAAGCATAATTATAGAATTCATAATTAAATTCATGAAGTAATTAACAATTAAACTAATTAACATCAACAACTAAACTAAATTAATTAAACTAAAGAAACTAAAAAGCATAAATTAAACTAAGTAAAAAGAATAAAAGCAAAAGAATTACCAAATTGAAGAACAAATTGAAGAACTTGAATTGAATTGAAATTGATTGTTGAGAACAAAACCCTAATTCCTAAATTAATTTTGAGAGAGAAAAAGTGCTAAAAAATAAAACCTAAGAGTGTAATTCTAAATTATCAAAGCATAAGGTTCTTTTGCCTAGAAAGTCGTGCCTTTAGTACCCAAAATTGGGCTTACAAAGTCAAAGTTCCGGAAATACGCTGATGCGGGCGCATAGGAGATTTATGCGCCCGCATCAACCTCCCAGAATGTCTTTTCAGCTAATTTTCTCTTTAAATGCGGGCGCATGTCACTTTTATGCAGGCGCATAGAGTCCTCAGAAGCTTATTTTTTTCCTTTTCTTCTTATTTCTTCATAATCTCTTCAAGACTTGTTTCCATAGCTTTTAAGCACGCACTCCCGTGCATATATCATTCTTATTCCGTCCAAGCTTCTCAGCTTCGTTCCGAACCTCGGATTCCGTGCTCCTGAAATTACAAAACACACCAAAACCGAGGATAACAACCGCAAACGATAAAATCAAACTAAAAAGCTCTAAAATTCCCGGAAATCAATCAAACTTGGCGAAACACTTCGAATTAGCTAAAGAACATCAAATGAGCTAAAACCAAGCCAGCATCACAACTATTAGGCAAAAAATTGGCCCGAAACAAGGGGAAAAACACAATAAAAACCGCACATATCAGACATTTAATCTTAATAATGCAATGAAAAATCCCATGTTAGAACAACCATGCAATACAGTTTACACTTTTAATGAGATTGTTCATAATGACTTGCCTCGAACCCCTGATAAGGATGTTCTGGAGGCCTCTCTGTGTTTGGATTCTATTGCAGGTGACGGAGATAGTGATAATAATGAGACGTATCAGAATCCAAAGAAAAAGAAACACCCTAAGAAGCGTTGGAAACCTCGAAAGTCATCCCCACATGCTTGTAAAGTGAAGAAAACAAATAATGAGGTTCCTAGCAAGGAACATGGGGTATTTGAACAGAAAATAACCCCAAATTGCTGTGGGTGTTTAACTACATGGGGTTCACGTTCACTCTTTGATCCACCTTGAGTTCTAAGGTAATTACGGTCAAGCTAATGACCTTAAACAAGAGCTTTGCGGGAGGAAACCCGTAGGTTAGTAGTTTCTTTCTTCCTCTAGCAATGAGGACATTGCTAAGTTCGGCTTGGGGGAGGTAAGTATTTTATTGCTTTCCTATTTTATTAGTTAGTTTTATTGCTTTATTAGCTTAGTTTTATTGCTTTCTTAGGACTGTTGCATGGTTTGTACCATTCGTTAGGAATGGGAGTTTACATGTGACCAAAAAGATTGTACTGTTTTCTTAGGTTTATTAGAGAGAATTAGCTTAATGGATTACTCGTGTCCCAGTTGAGTTTTATTGTCGGAATTGACTACTTCTGGACCCCTATGCTTATTTTAAAAACTTTATGACTCTTGACTGCGGATGGATCCACATGTGTGATTTGTTGGCTATGACTTGAATTTGATTGCTTGATTTCCTTTTATTGGTCAACTCTTCTCAACCTTGCTTGGGTCTTGGACTTGAACTGTGTTAACGGGAGGATTTGAGCCACTTTTGAATATAAATTCATTCATATTTTCTTTTCATGTGTGCTTAGTTCCTGGTGCAATTATGATCTTGGGTTTGACTTTGGATTCTAGTAGCTTTAATTGTGGATTTTGTGTATGTTGCGCATGATAAAAGGCTCTCATTTCTTCTTTTGAGCTTCAGAATTTCATTTCCCTTTCCCTTTCCCTTGATCCCATGTTTTGAGCTTTTATCCCTTTCATTTGTATTTTAGCCACATTACAAGCCTATTAGCCCTTTTACATAATGCATTATATGCCCAAACTTGGTTTGGGGGAGTTGAAGTAGTTGTGATGTTGTTAAAATAAAGTTTTGAAAGGTGTTATGGAGGATTGATGGTGAAATAGTGGAAATGTTATTGATGAAAGTTAAATTATAAAGTTTCACATATAAGGCTCTGCATACCAATGTCTAGGCTGTTGTAGTTAATTAAAAAGTCATATTTTATTCATGGCCTAGTTATGTATGTGTGATGAATATGTTTATTGTTTATTGAATTCTAAGCAAAAACAAATCATTAAGAGTCGTAAAACTATGCTTTATTATGCATGAAAAATAAAGTGAAGAAATTTTTTTTTTTTGAATGCATAATAAAGTTGAAAAAAAAGAAGAAGGTGAAAAAAAAATAATAATAATAAAATAGAAGTTTAAAGTTTGTGAAGTAGTGGTTGATGATTGAATTATGAGATTTATGGTGTTGATGTGAAAAATAAATAAAAGTTTGGTTTGATTTGGTTGAATTGGATGTTGGGGAATGTTGCTGATTTTCCTCGATTTTATATGCGTATACCCCGCATTCCACCACATTATCCCAAATTTCTATCCTACCCATCACCCTAGCCACGTTACAAGCTTATAAAAGTCCTTTTTGATCTTCGTGCACATGTTATGGTTATTGTGAAGTGAATCCTTTGTCAAGGTCGTAGAGTATTAATTGCATTCCGAGTCTACATTTAGGATGAGTGGATACCCTCAAACACTTGCATGAGGTGTGAGATGTGGGTTTCGGGTTCTTAAAATTACATTTAAACACATTTTGCATTGCATTCCACATATGGTTGGGAGGTGAGGGTTAGAGCTTCATTGTTATAAGCTCATCATTAATTGTGTGGAGTGACAACCCATGAGCTACTCTAGTCATCGATTCATTAAACTTGCTTGGTTGGTTTTGTTTGACCCATGCGTCTTCGGATGTTCTCTTGAGTTATGATGCTTATTTTGTTTTTATGGGGTGTAGTTAATTTCGTTGTGTTTTGCTCGGGACGAGCAAAGGTTCGGTTTGGGGGAATTTGATATACGTATTTTATGTTGTGTTTTTCCCTCATTTTCGGTTAATTCTTGTGCTAAATAGTTAAGTTTGTGGCTTTGTTTTTTATTAAATATCGTATTTCGAGGTTAAGTTATGTTTTGGAACGGTTTTAGCTTCTTTAGTTGACTTTTAGAACCTTTTACGGTTATATTATACTCTTTCAGTTATTATGTGTGGTTTTCGGTTTTGTTTATATGTTACAAGAGCGTAATAGAGAGTTATGAAGTCATTGGAGGCTAAAACGAGTCAAAATGTACTTGCCTCAAGATGCGTGCCAAGTCACGAAAAGTCACGAATGAGATTTGAAGAAGCGAGCGAAGAAACAAGAAGGATCGTCAAAATATAGGCATGCAAGTAAGATGCGGGCGCAGCCCTTAGTCACTATTTTGATCTATGCGCCCGCATCATAGATCAGAGAGCTCAGAAGTCCCAAACCGTGAAGGCTGCGGGCGCAGGGAACAAGGCCAAAAATGGCCTATGCGGGCGCAGGTCGCCGTTTTCTTGACCCGATTTTTCTCTCCGTGCGGTTTTGCTTCGTGGGTTTTAATTAATTAAAAACCCAAATCCTATATATATTCTATGTAAAGGGGGCATGAACCTACCAAGTTTTTATCATATTTTTAGACCTAGGAATCCAAAATTAATTATTCTCTCTAGAATTTTAGGATTAATTACTTTGTTCTTGAATTCAAGCTTTCAATCAATGCAATTCAATCTTTATTTTGGTAATCTCTTTCCTTATGCTCTTTAATTCTTTTAGTTTCATGATTCTCTTTAATTTCTAGTTTTTAGTTTAGATTAATTAGTTTTGCTATTTTGGTACTTAATTTAGTTTTATTAGTAATTAATTTAGTTTTAATTAATTGCTTGTTCTTGATCATGTTGTCTAAATTCAGTTTTGCTTTTGTTCCCTTAATTATGAGTGAGTAGTCTTTTTTTTTCCTAGGGTTAGGGGATCTATGATCATGACTTGAATTTAAATTATATTCTCTAATTAGTTCTTGGCTTCTAATTGAATTACTATTATTGATTTCTAGTGATTGCAATTAAATTGGGGCCAGATTTAGTTGTAAGTTAGATTATTGTTGAAATCGAGGCCGAGAGGTAAGATTACCTCAATTAGACCACTGAATAATAGGCAAAAACGAATTTATGCGAGCGAGAGCCGTTAAAGGAGTTTTGAGGGAGTCTAAGTTCGAGAGAATTAGTGAGCCCTAGTTCAATGAATACCAATGAATTGATTAGTGAGCGTTAATTGAGTTTGTTGATTGATCATAGTGAACCGATTTCCCTGGGTTTCCATTAATAGAGTTTAATCGTTAATTTCCCGTCATTTCCTTAGTTTCAATTCTTAGTCTTCTTAGTTCTAGAAATCATTTACCGAAATTTCCACCAAGGCCCATTACACGCTTTAGGCTTTTTAGAGCTAATAGAATTTAATAGCTTCCCTGAGGATTCGATCCCTACTTCCGTAGCTATATTAGTTAGAGTCGTTCGGTCATTTTTGAGAGGTGTGCGACAACCTGTTCAAACAGCAAAACCTACAAATAGCCACAATCTTTTCTGACCACAATAAGAACCCCATCTGGTAATTCGTTCATTCTTTCACAAAAATACTTCAAAATCAAATTATCAATTTGAATGAGAGAGTGAAATAAATTAATATGTATATGTGCATGAGTGACACAAGTAGGCTAAGTGAATGAATGATAAACATGAGGGGTCAGAACAAGATCAGGTCAAAACTAATCAAATCTGAACAGGTTAGATCACACAAGTTCAATTACACCCTATTTTGTTTGGATTGATCATGTGCGAGGGGACACAGCCACATGTAATAGGTGAGTCTGAGAGTAGTATCAACAAGCTTCTAGGGCTGGCTTTAGTATTACATAAAACTTAAATAGGCAATAACATTGATACACAAAAACCCAGCTTACAAATCCCCAATTAATTCCAAATTTTATCCCAAACAATTCAACAACAAACTCAAACCTAGATGAGAAAATCCAATAAAGCGCCAAAATTTATATCCAATAAATCACAACCTAAACTAATTAGCAACTAAATTAACATAAACACAAACAATTAAATTGGAGAAAATAAAAAAAGACATGATCTTTCCAACTAGGAGTTAGAACTTCAATTAAAACAACATCTTTAGTATTCTAGGTAGCTTCAATTGCCATGTTTACTTTCACCTGCAAAAATTACAAAAGAAATACCACAAATTAATTCCCAAATATATCACTAAAAAATCAATAATTAAAGAAAAAACTTGGAAAATTAAATAGTGGGTTTTAGAGATAAATAAAGTATAAAATTTACAGTGTAATTTATGCTCTTGCACTCAATTATCCAAATCGTAATAGGAACCATCTTAATAAATATGACGTAACTGCACTAATCTCTCTAGTAATTAAGCCAATAATGAACATTTTGGTTCATTGAATGAAGTTTATATAAAAAATACTTGAAAAACACACAAAACACATGCAATTAAGAACAACATTGGTAGTAAAAAAAGATGGACAACAAGTTATGGAGATGGGAAAACCGAACCTTACCCATATGTTCTACAAGTCATAATTCCACATACCACAAGCATGCTTTATATCTTTTCCATGTCAATAGTTACCAGAAAGCTGCTGCATATTCATCATTTTTGTCCCTAAGAACTGGCAATTGTAATGACAAACATGGGAATGAGATCTTAGTAATAACATCACTAGTGTTTGTTTAAAAAAACGCACATAAACAGTAATACACCACAAAAACACATAGAATAAATCTTCATAAACTTTCTAGTTTCTAGGGATAAGTATTCATCATGAACTCAAAGTAAATGCAGAAGGCAGTTACATTAATAAACATAAAATACAAAAAAAAAAAAATGACACAAGAGTGGAGAAAAATTAATGGCAAAAGGATACAAAGCAATTATAAAGACCAGGCATAAAAATTGCAAAGGTTATGAAGGTAAACAATATGTTAAAGTGTTAAAACAAAAGTAAGCTTTGTCTCTAAAAAAGGTGGACAAAATCCAAATTTTCCACTTTGCAATCCGAACCCAATGACGAGTAGAATAGAACCAATAGATAATAACATCTATCACTTACTAGTGATTTGAACTAATACTACGATACCTAATACTGTTTGTACTAATCCAGTCCCAAAATCCAGTATGTACGCCTTTCAACTACATGGGTGTATATTAATCAGTATGCACGCTTGCAATCCAGTATCCAAAATAACTGATCAGTTAGAATTAGTAGATAAAAACTTAATTTCAAATTAAATGGCAGGAATGAGACATCAAAGATGACATAATTCACGACAAAACTGCAAGGAAGTATAAATATGTAGTAGTTGTTATATGAGCAATGCTCAACTAAACTTTTATGATATGCGTTAGACATTTTGATGACATTATTGTGCAATTTTTAATCACTCATTGAGTAAAATCAAATATGAAAATCATGTATTATTTATCAATTATGAAAATGGGACTAATACCTTAGCTTGAACTCAATTATCCAACAGGTAAAGGGATAACTACAACCAAACAAGCTACGCAAACAAACATAACAAAACACTAAGACAAAACTACTCAGACCTAACACCTAAGAACCCTGAACCTGAAAACCTAGCTAGAAACATCCCCGAACAAACAAAAAAAAAATAGTTGAAAAAAAAAAACAGAAATTAGGGTTTCAATTGACAAATCAACCTTTAAATCTGAATTTTCTTTCACAGCAACACCAAAACAAAAACAAAAGATCGAATAAAAATAAAGCATAAAAAAAAAATCATAAAAAAAAGTGAACAAACAAACCAAATCAAAAACCCCCAAATCGCAAACAAGAACCACAAACACAAATTAAAAACCCCTCTTTGAAAAACCCCAAATCAAAAACAACACCACCAAACACATAACTAAAATAAAACTCAATTGAAGCTTATAACGTCTAAACAAAAAGAAGAAGAAGAAACATATACCTTAGTTTAAAAGAATCAACTTGAATCTTCTGCTGCGACCAACTGTGTGCCGGACTTAATGGTTGAGAGAGAGTGAGGGTTGGCATTTAGATATAGAGATTGAGGGTGAGAGATTAAGAGTGACGCTTGAAGGATTCAGAATTTCAAAGATGGAGATTCAAAGTGAGTGTGAGAGAATGAGTAAGATAACAGCGTGAAAAAAGAACGATAAGAAGAGGGTGCAGGATTTGTTGGTTTCTTTACAATAATGAAGGGTTGGGCATGCACCTGGGCGTTTCTTTAACTGGGTATTAGTACCGTTTAAAAAAACCGATATTAATAAGGTCATTGTACAAAAAACGATATTATTATGGACCTATTAGTACCGTTTTTTTTATAAACAATACTAATACGACTCTATTAATATCGTTTTTCTCACATACGGTACTAATAGATTCCTCTTAATATTGTTTTTTTCACAAACGGTACTATAGAAGCCTATTAGTACTTTTTTTTTTCCACAAAAGGTACTAATGAGGCGTTACTAGTAGTCCATTTTCTACTATTGCTAATGTGCTGACAGAAAGCAAGAAGAATGGAAAATGGAGAGTGTGCACAGATTTCAAAGGTTTAAATAAAGGTTGCCCAAAAGGCCCTTTTCCCTTGCCACATATTGACACCAACAGTTGGACACGACATGCCCACCTTCTTGGACGCATACTCTGGGTATAATTAGATATTGATGCATCAGAACACCAAGAAAAAACAACTTTCAAGACAGATAAAGGAATATATTGGTACAAGGTCATGCCCTTTGGGTTGAAGAACGGACGAGCCACCTACCAAAGGCCGGTGAATAAGATGTTCAAAGAACAATTAGTTGACACCATGGAAGTCTACATTGACGACATGCTGGTAAAGTCAAAGAAAGATGGAGACCACGTACAACACCTAAGACAAACCTTTGAGGTACTGCACAGTTACGATATGAAGCTTAACCCCTCGAAATATTTTTTTGGAGTGTCTGCAGGTAAGTTCCTAGGATATATAGTAACCTAGAGGGGCATAGAAGCATGCCCAGATCAGGTTAGAGCAATAATAAACATCCAGTCACCCAGAAACTTGAAAGAAGTTCAACAGCGGGCTGGCAGGGTAGCTGCATTAAGCCGTTTTATTTCTAGGTCATCTGATAAGTGCCACCTATTTTACAATGTTTTACATAAGAACAAGGACTTTAAGTGGAAAGATGAGCATGAGACAACACAACAAGAACTGAAATGGTATTTAATGTCGCCACCTTTGCTATCTAGAGCGCTAGCTGGAGAGTGCTTACAACTTAACTTAGCCATAACTAGTAAAGATGTAAGTGCGGTTCTAGCAAGAGAAGCTGACGCCCAGCAGCTTCCCATCTACAATGTAAGCAAGTCTCTCTTAGATGCTGAAACTGGATATTCTTCACTAGAAAAACTTGTTTTTGCCATAATTACAACATCTAGGAAACTCAGACGTTATTTGAATCACATCCTATTATTGTCATGACTAATTATCCCATGAAAGCTATGTTGAAAAGACCAGAACTGTCTGGTAGGATGGCTAAACGGGCAATTGCATTAAGCAGCTACGACATAAGGTATCACCCACGAAATGTCATTAAGTCTCAAGCTCTAGCTGATTTTGTGACTGACTTTAGCCCCGATCTAGAACAAGCAGCGCAAAGAGAAGTGAACGGAATAAACCAAGTACAAAATTGTCAAGTACGAAAGATGTTCGTTGATGGTTCATCAAGTTATACAGGAGCAGGATTGTGGATCGTGCTAAAATCGCCACAAGGGGACAAGATAGTACAATACATTATGTGTGACTTCAAAGCTACCAAAAACGAAGCATAATACGAAGCTTTGATTGCGGGAATAACACTAGCTAGAAACCTAGGGGCAATAAGATTGGAAGTTTACACCGACAACTTCCTCATAGTAAGTCAAGTCACAGGGGAATTTGCAGCCAAAGTCTCTAAGATGACCAGCTACCTAGAGTTTGCTAAATAAACAGCCTCGCACTTTTCTCCTTTCAAAATCAACCAAGTACCTAGGGAATAAAATTCCCAAGCTAACGCCCTAGCCAACCAAGTATCAGCCCTTAGAAAGAGCAATCTAACATCTATACCCATCGTCCACCTAGCCAAGCAAACAATAGCAAAAACAATAGTAGAACCAGTTTTAGCTACAACCAATTTAGATCTAGCTAATTAAACACTAGCACAGTACCTAGCGACCAATCATAGACAAAACCACTCTACAATTACTTACAGAATGGCACCTTACCAGAAGACAAATTGGAAGCCACGAAAATTAGGTACAAAGCATCCAGGGGATATTATTCAACATGTTAGCTAGGGGAATATTCCAAAGGTGCTTCGAAAAAGAGGAATTGGAGGAGCAACTTAAGGAGTTCCATGGTAGACAATGTGATTCCAACATAGCTGGAAGATCTCTAGCAAACAGAATCCTTAGCTATGGTTATTACTTGCTAACCATAAGTCAAGACGCAAACAGGTATGTAGCTTTGTGTGATAGCTGCCAGCGTTACGCATGTATGACACATAACCCTTCCGAGGTTCTTCACCCTACCCTAACAACTTGGCCCTTCATGAAGTAGGGCATGAATATAGTTGGAAAACTACCTCCAGCTCTAGGACAGAAGGTATTCATGCTCGCATAAACTGACTATTTTTCTAAGTGAATTGAAGTAGACTCCTACCAACAGGTCAGAGATAAAGAGGTTATATCCTTTACATGGACTAACAATATATGAAGGTTTAGCATACCATAAAAAATCGTATGTGACATTGGATCTCAATTCATAAGTGACAAAGCATGGGATTTCTTTAGCGAGTGGAAGATCACCCTAACCACCTCTACTCTTAGGTATCCACAAGAAAATGGTCAAGCAAAATCAAGCAAAAAAACCATTATTAGTGGTATTAAAAAGAGATTAAAAGCCAAGAAGGGATAATGGGCAAAAGAGCTACCTAGAATTATATGGGCTAAAAGGACCACACCTAGGACAGCTACAGGGCAGACCCCTTTTTCCCTAGTTTATGGTTGTCAAGCAGTACTACCTGTAGAAGTGGTGAATGCAATAGCGAGGTATGAATTCATTACACAAGAGGCAAACAACGTCGAGATGGCTAACGATCTAAATACAATAGAAGAACTAAGAGATGATGCGCTCATGAAGATGGCTACCCAACAAAACATAGTAGATAGAAGCTTCAACAAGAATGTCAAGGATAAAGTATTCAAGGTAGGATATTGGGTTCTAAGGAAAGTTTTTGCTAACACAAAAGAACTTAATGCAGGGATGCTGGCTGCACAATGGGAAGGTCCGTACCAGATAACAAAGGTGGTAGACAATGGTGTATATAGACTAGCTACGACAGAAGGGGAAGCAATACCTAGAAGCTGGAACGTAGCTAACTTGAAGATTTACTACTTCTAGGCTAGTTCATATCTCTAACCTAGTCACCAAGTAAGTTGTATCTTTCAAGTACTCATTTCACTTCCTTTTTCTTCGCAAAACTACTTACTAACTTAAGCATCGGAGGGCGGTTAGTGGAAACACCAACCGCCACTCCTAACATGTGTTCTCATGCAGAATCAGCTAACCGGCTAGGCCACTTGTTGGTTACCTAATGCCATAAGGATCCAGATAGCCACATAGAGGTCAAGACACCAGAAAGCAACAACAGAGGCCAATACGCCTTAAATGGCTACATCGCCATCATAGAGCATACAGATTCAAGCTGGAAGCTCCCCAAGCCGTAGCTCTAGATAGCTATCCAAGGTAATACCTTCAAATTGTGAATATTAACACACAGTATGCTTAGATTAAAGGTATACCTATAATCCTAATAAGCTAGCTAGCATACATATATTTTACATAGGTAATGCTCGAAAGCACAACTATCACTAGTAAACATAGAAATAAATCACATAGATTGCATAATTTGAAAAGTTCCAATTAAAGGTGGAAACGCAAAAGACACATTGGCCCCTTGGAAAATGGTAAATCATTGTTCACAAAACAATAAGAAAATTTAAAAGTACTGTTCATAAAAACTATGAAAAAAGAAATAAAAGGCCCTCCTCAATGCCTTGTGCAGTAGCGGCCTCTTCAGTAGCTACTTCCTCAATAGCTGTCTCCTCTTGCCCTTTTAAAGCTTGAGCATCTAGTTCAGGGCCTCAACCTATAAGAGCAGGAGTCCCTTCTACCACATCAGCTCCAAGTCCTTCAACACTAGTTACGCTGGCAGTGTCAGCAGCTGAGACATGTGGGTTGTGAAGGGGAACTTCAGGGATGATATCAGCAATGCTACCAAAGTATTCGATGTACTTGTCGTAACAGGTTCGACAATCTTCCTTAGTGGCACCTAGGTAGCAGAAATCATAGGTAGTCATTGATAAGTGTATTTCATTCTTATATTTTACCCCCTTTCTTAGTTTACTTTGACTCTAACCTATGCTCTTCGGAGCTATTTTGGCTAACATTTGGTTGTATGGAGTTGTTTGTGCTTGTTAGTGACTTTTTGCAGGATTTCGATGTTTTTGCATTGATTCCGAGGCAATCATATGAGTTACAACTAGATACTAGAAGCCATGGGTTAGAATTGAAGTAATCAGGAAGCTATGATGAAGCCTGGAGTAGCTAGAAGACGAGCCAACTTGATTTAGGCGAAAAAGTCATTTCGCCCGGGCAGTCAGGCGGAATTTACTTAGCATTTTTCAAGAAGATAGGGGCGAAAACACTGATCGCGCCCGATCGGGCGGCTTTCGCCCGGGCAGTCGGGCGGATTGCTTCCAAGGCCAAAATCACTCGCTTAGTGAGCCCGATCGCGCGGATTTTGCCGGGCGGATTGTCCGGAGCCCGTTTTTCACTCCTTTTGACCCGAGCATTGTACCTTTTATATAAATAGTGTTTGTGCTAGGTCTTTTTAACACATTAGAGACTAGAGTGTATTTTTTCTCTCCTGAGGATTTTTCCTTCAATTTCTCTCTAGAACTTACTTTTGTCAAAACTCAATCATTCATTCAATACAATTGCAATTTCAGGTTCTTCTTTATTTTCTTCTCTTGTTTTTATTAGTTTAATTATTTTCCTTAGTTTCAATTGTTAGTAGTATTTTAATTTTAGATCTTGTTTTAGTTTTAGTTTTTGCTTTTGTGTTATTTTTGTTCTTGTTATTTAGTTTAATTGTCGTAGTCATGTTTTTAGTTCCAGTACTTATGATTAAATT
>PYUH01000271.1:979910-1074110 GCA_016808085.1 Suaeda aralocaspica
CAATTCATTTGTTAATCTATGGTGAACCGATGTCCTAGACTTAGTCATAGATTTATTCCCTTAATCAACTTAGTTCTAGTTTTAGTTAACGTTTGAGTCTTAATTTGACATTCAAAGGCCCTTTACACAGTTTAGACTTTTTAGAACTGATAGGGTTAATTGCTTCCCTGTGGATTCGATCTCTACTTCCCTAGCTATATTAGTTAGAGTGGTTAGGTTTATTTTTGATAGGTGTGCGATAGCCTCATTCAAATTTTGGCGCCGTTGCCGGGGAGGCAATTTTTATTTATTAGTGGGTTATACTTTTTTCTTTTTATTTTTCTTAGTCTCAAAGAACTTTTTAGTTTTTGAAGCAGTTCTTCATCCTTGCTCGGAGTTACTATTGTGCAGGTTTATAGGTTTATGCAAACCGACCACGAGCCCGATACTTTCATTTTCCTGAGCCCGAGCGAGTATTTTGAAGCGGTTGAGACGTAGTAGACGCCGAATTTTTCTCCCGATCTGTGGAGGAAAACTGTTTCTGATTTGTCTCAGTTTTTCGAGTTCACTTTCAACCCGTTGTTTTGAAGGTTTTTAGAGGTCGAAATGGCGGCCGAAGGAGAAGGACAAGGTAGAGGACCACCACCTCCACCACCGCCACCTGCGGCCCGTTCGTTGAGAGACTGTTCCCNTTGAGAGACTATTCCTTGCCTAGTACGGAGTCTATGGCTGGAGGTTATTCAGTACCTGATACCGATGCTGCTAATTTTGAATTGAAACCGGCTCTTGTGAATATGGTTGAACGAAATCAGTTTTCAGGGACATTGAAGGAGGATCCGAATTTGCACTTACAAAATTTCCTTCAATACTGTGATACTATCAAGCAAATGAACGTTTCTAAGGATTACATTAGGAGGAGAATGTTCCCATTTTCGTTGAAGGGCAAGGCTAGAACCTGGTTAAATGATCTTAATATGGCCACAATTAATTGTTGGGAGGATTTGGCTCTTGCTTGTCAGAGGAAGTACTATCCACCACCGAGAACAGCTTTATTGAGGAGTCAAATTACTAACTTTAATCAGGAGACAGATGAGTCACTTTATGATGCTTGGGAACGGTTTAAGGAGTTGTTGAGAATGTGTCCTCATCACGGGCTTGAGAAATGGTTTCTGGTTCAGTCATTCTACAATGGTTTGGGTAATGAGAGTAGAGCTTTATTAGATTCTGCTGCTAATGGTCGATTTATGAACCAGGAGGTTAATGCTGCATATGAACTGATTGATGAAATAGCCACTCATAATTCACAGTTTGGTAACCTTAGAGGGCATTCTAAGAAGGGTGGAAAACATGTAGTTGATGATAAGTATGAGAGTCTAGCTGCACAGATCAATGCCATAAGTCAGAAGCTTGATAAGATTGGTACTACAGCTCCTCCACCATCACCTGTAGCTGCACTTTCGGGATGTACTGATCCTTTCTGTGATTCCTGTGGTTCATTTGGTCATAGTTCCCAGTCATGTACCAGTTCAGTAGAGCAAGTGTGTGCCTTTCAAGCCTATAAGAACAATCCATATTCTAATACATACAATCCGGGCTGGAAGGATCACCCATACTTTTCCTACAAGAACAATAGAAATGTACAGAATCCTCAGCAAGCTATGCCACCTCAGCAGGCACCCCAGCAGATGCAGAGATATGTACCACCACACCCACAAGGTTTTAGTAGGCTTCCACTATCAGCACCACCATTGCCAGTTCAACCTAGTGGAGAAATCTCCGAGTTTAAAAATATGTATGTTTCAAATGCCGAAAAATATGGAGGCAATGGCGCTCACAACAAGCACCTGGAGACTCAGATTAGCTCGATTGCAATCCCTGCTCAAAGGCAACCAGGCCACCCTTCCATCACACCTACACCTCCAGTATCACAGGCATCACAGAATCTCCCGAGGGACCATGTCAATGCCATCACTTGAGGAGTGGAACTGCTTATTAGGGCCCGAAAATGCCTACTGATGATGTTAATTCTGATGTTGCAGGTGGAGCTGAAAAGACCAGTGATATGGTGATTGAAGATTTGGAGACAGTTCCAGCTAATGAGGCCGAAGCACCTAAGAAGAAGGTAGATGACACATTGATTGATACGATCCCGAGGTCATAGGTTAGGTTACCTTTCCCAAACAGGATAACCAGGAGTAAGAATGATAATCATTTCAGTAAATTTTTGAAAATTGTGAAGAATTTGCAGGTTACTGTTCCATTTACTGATTTGATCACTCAAATTCCTACTTATACTAAATTTTTGAAAGATATTTTAAGCAGGAAACGTGAGTTGAATGTGGTGGAGACCGTAGCACTTACGGAGGAATGCAGTGCCATATTGCAAAACAAGTCACCACCGAAACTAAAGGACCCGGGAAGTTTTTCTATTCCTTGTAATATTGGCCCACTGTTCATTGACAAAGCATTATGTGATTTAGGAGCCAGTGTTAGTGTTATGCCTTTATCTATTTGTAAAAAACTTGATATGGGTGCTTTATAGGTTACTAACATCACCTTGCAGATGGCAGATAGGACAGTGAAATACCCTAAAGGTATTTTAGAGGATGTCCCGGTGAGAGTCGGGAAATTTTTTATTCCTGTTGATTTTGTTGTGTTAGATATGGATGAGGATGCTCATATCCCAATTATACTTGGTAGACCTTTCTTACACACTGCAGGTGCTGTTATTGATGTCAAAAATGGTAGTTTGACTCTTTCTGTAGGGGATGATAAAGTTACCTTTAATCTTAATGCTGCTCTTAAGAGTCCTATGATGGAACAGTCATGTTATGTTATTGATGTCATTGATGAAATTGTTATTGATGATATGCCTCGATCCACTACAAAGGATCTTCTGGAGGCCGTTGTTTGCCTTGATGTTGGTGCAGGTGAAGGTACAATTGATGCCGATGAATTGGTCCAGGATCTCACTGGTGAGGAATTAAATCCGGTGGAGAGCCGGAAATTTATTGAGTTACCACAAGAGGTTTGTTCTGTTAAAGAGGTAACCCAACTTGAAATGAAACCCCTCCCCTCTAATTTGAAATATGCTTTCCTAGATGATAAGGAGTTGTACCCAGTTATTCTCAGTGCTTCTCTTACCGATAGTCAATTAAATAAACTTTTGTCTGTGCTTAAGTCTCATAAAAAGGCTATTGGTTATACTATTGATGATTTGACTGGTATTAGTCCTGATTTTTGCATGCACAGAATTCATTTAGAGGAAGGTCATAAACCGTGTATACAGGGTCAACGTCGTTTGAATCCTAACATGCAAGAGGTAGTGAAGAAGGAAGTTCTTAAAATTCTAGATGTATGTATTATTTATTCGGTGCCTGATTCCCAGTGGGTAAGTCCCGTACAGGTAGTCCCTAAGAAAGGGGGAACAACTGTTGTTCGTAATGATAAAAATGAATTAATTCCTACTAGAGTTGTTACAGGATGGAGAATGTGTATTGATTATAGAAAACTGAATGTTGCAACTAAAAAGGATCATTTCCCCCTCCCTTTTATTGATCAAATGCTAGAAAGATTAGCTAAGAATAAGTGTTTCTGCTATCTTGATGGATATTCGGGTTTCTTTCAGATCCCCATCCACCCTGATGACTGGGAGAAAACGACTTTTACATGCCCCTATGGTACTTTTGCTTATCGTAGAATGCCTTTTGGTCTATGTAATGCACCAGCTACTTTTCAATGTTGTATGATGAGCATTTTTTCTGAGTTCATAGAGTCTATTATCACTAGTAGAAAAATTGGATTTTGCTGCGCCACATTTGCTGCGGTTCTTTGACATTTTTAAAGAACCGCAGCAAATAGTTGTTGATAATACACAAGAAAAATATTTTGCTGCGGTTGATTTATTTGCTGCGGTTATAACCGCAGCAAATAAATCAGCCCAAAAAAAATCGTTCAAGCCCAGCCCAAACGAAAAGGCTATATATACACAAACCCTCCATTTCCCACCTAACCCTAATTCCCTTCATTCTCCCTCATTTTTCTTTTCCCTTCTTTCTGATCTTTCTCCCTCTCAATCTCTCTAACCAAATTCCCCTTCATTCTCCCTCATTTTTCTTTCCCCTTCTTTCTGATCTTTCTCCCTCTCAATCTCTCTAACCCTAACCCCTCTCTCATTCTCGCATCTCAATATCCCCATATCCCCCTCCCCACCTTGCAGAGACTCTTCCTATACTAGAAGTCACGGGCTGTTGTTGTAGCTTCTGGATTTTACGACATTCCCTTCATTCTCCCTCACTGATCTTTCTGCCTTTTTTTACGACATTCTGGATTTTGTAGCTTCACAGTTTCCTTCTCTCTCCTCCGTTTTCTCTCTCACTTTCTTTCTCCTGCATAACCATGGCTGCTGTTGTTTTTCTCTTTAATTAGGTTTTTGTTTTCATGATTTTTTGATGATTATTGTTTGTTCATATGATTTTAATTAGGTTTTTGTTTTTATTGTTTGTTCAGAACAAAATTATTGTTTTGTTTCAAAAAAAATTAGAGATCTTTTGAACTTTGATTATTAGTCGCCTTTTAGTACAGTATCATCTTAATTAATAGTTTGATTTATTGTTACTCGTCTTCTTTTCTCTCCTTCTTTTTGTTTTATTTTTCAGTATTAATTTTTATTTTGTGTTTTAATTTTTGTGTTCTGATTTTGTGGGTTTTGGAGGCGATTTTTGGTGGCTTTTGGAGGCGATTTTTATCATATATTTTGGTTTACATGGTGAGATTTTTATCATATATTTTGTGTGAGATGAAGATATTAGAGTGGATGTATATTGGATAATGTTTCTTTCGAGTTTCCGCTTGATCTTTTGATTACTTTTATGGGTTTAGACAATGGAGAATGGGTCAGAGGGATTAAAAAAAAAACTATGGTGGAAAAAAAAATCTGAACATTATGAACTATGATTCATTAGAAATATTCAAATATTTGTGTTGAATTTTGACTTTGAGAGGATATTTTAAGTTACCTTTAAGTCAATAGTAAGCCTACTACTTTTAGTGATCTTTCGAACACTACTTCACTATCTAATGATGATATTTTGTCTAATGGTGATCTTTAGGAACTCTCTTATCTGCACGAATTCTGCTTTATAGCCTGTAAGAGGTTCTTTGTTGCTTTGAAAGGTTTCGATCAAGGTCTATGCTTTGTTTCCTAGTGATGTATTGACTTCTGAGGTTAGCTTTGCTTTGTTTTCTTTTGGTTTCTATTTTTATCATATATTTTGGTGTTGATTTTGTTGTTTTTGTATGTTGTTTTGGTTGTTTGTTTTGTGTTTGGCTGGTTGTTTGTTTTTGGTTGTGGTTGTGGTGGTTTTGGGTTTGGTGGTTTGTTTTTGTTTGTGGTTTGTGATTTTCTAGACTTTCTCTTCAATCATGCCTTTCCTTTCCTACACCTGTTCTGTTTGTGTTCGTGTTTGTGTTTGTGTCTCAGTAAGGACCTACTTCATGGATGCGTGTGTTTGGAACTTTTATAGGCAGTTTATCCTGCTTGACCTTGTGTTTGTGATTTATTTACATTTCTGCAGACATGGTGAAAAACAAGGGTTTCTTGCCTTCTGATCCTTCTTACTTGATTCCCTTATGGTCAGACAATTGCATCTCTTATGGTGATGCAATTGTTGAATGATGATCGAGTCCCTTATAGTCCGACAATTGCTTAATAAAAAATGAGTCCTTTATAGTCCTTTATAGTCCCTTATTTCCAAATGATGATCGAGTCCCTTATAGTCCCTTATAGTCCCTTATTTCCAAATGATGAAGGGACTCAAGTGATGACCATGGTCAACATCATTGAGGTTTGAGTTGCTCCAGGCTTAAAAACCTGTTGAAGTAGCCTAACTCGAATGGTGGGTGATCGTAACCACTTCCCTGATGGAGATTATGTCAGCAAAACATAAATATATATAGTCTATTGCTGTGTTGTTGTGGCTGCGGTTGTGTTCTTGTGGCTATTGCTGTGATGTTGGTTGAATGATGAATATATGAATGCTTGTGAATGAATTTTGCTTGTTTATATATGAGTTATGAATGAGAACACTATATAAAATAAATGATTGAATGAGACTACTCTATATATAAATGATTGAACAAAAGAATGGTTGAATGAGTAATGGATGCTGGAATGAGATATTTAGATGAGATTGAGCTTATGATTGATTTTATGAATGGTAATGCTTGAATGAATGAATAAGAATAGGAATGGTTGAATGAATGTATAGATATGGTTGAATAGAAGTGTATTTTTTTGTGATAGAAGTGTAATTCAATTGAAAATAATTGATTCTATGTATGTATAACATTTCAGCTTCTAATTTTGCTTTAAAATGCAAAAAAAAAAAAAAAATTTTTTATTTTCTTGGGTGCTTATTTGCTGCGGTTATTCACAAAACCGCAGCAAATAAGTGTTTTTTTTGGTGGGAAACTGCACTATTTGCTGCGGTTTTACAAAGAACCGCAGCAAATAATCCTGTTTCCCTCCAGTTTCTGGTGTGTTATTTGCTGCGGTTACCTGAATAACCGCAGCAAATAACCCAATTTTTTGCTGCGGTTAAACCGCAACAAATAAAATTTCATCATTTGCTGCTGCTATAAGTGCTGCGGTTCAAAACCGCAGCAAATACCCGGGAAAAAACTGCAGCAAATGACGTTTTTTCCACCAGTGTATGGAAGTCTTCATGGATGATTTTAGTGTTTATGGTTCTGATTTTGACTCATGTTTGACTAATTTGACTAAAGTTCTCCAGAGATGTGAACAGGTAAATCTGGTTTTAAATTGGGAGAAATGTCATTTTATGGTCAATGAAAGAGTAGTTCTGGGACATTTGGTGTCCGAACGTGGTATTGAGGTGGATAAGGCGAAAATACAAGTAATTGAGCAACTGCCACCTCCAGTGAATGTTAAAGGGGTAAGAAGTTTTTTGGGTCATGCTGGTTTTTATCGTAGGTTTATTAAGGATTTTTCTAAAATTGCAAAACCACTCACCCAATTGCTATTGAAAGATGCTAAATTTAAATTCACCGATGAGTGTCTTGAGTCCTTCAATATGATCAAAAATGCACTAATTTCGGCACCCATTATACAATCTCCAGATTGGAATTTACCTTTTGAAATAATGTGTGATGCTAGTGATTTTGCAGTTGGTGCTGTTTTAGGCCAAAGGAGGGATAAGATCCTACATGCTATTTATTATGCTAGTAAGACCTTGGATGAAGCTCAAGCCAATTATGCCACCACGGAAAAAGAGGTGCTTGCTATAGTTTATGCATTAGATAAATTTCGTGCTTATCTTGTAGGTTCAAAAGTTATTGTCTACACTGACCATCCAGCTCTTAAGTACCTACTTGGGAAAAAGGAAGCCAAACCAAGGCTTATTCGGTGGATTTTATTGCTTCAAGAGTTCGACCTTGAGATTCGTGAGAAGAGGCTAGATAAACTGCTGGAAAAGTACGGTGTTTACCACAGAACAGGATTACCATATCATCCACAAACCAGTGGTCAGGTGGAAGTTTCAAATCGAGAAATCAAAGCCATCCTGGAGAAAACAGTTGCAAAGTCAAGGAAGGATTGGAGTAGCAAGCTGTATGATGCATTATGGGCATATAGAATGGCCTTCAAGACACCTATCGGTACATCTCCATATCGGTTAGTGTACGGGAAAGCGTGTCATTTGCCAGTTGAGTTAGAATACAAGGCTTACTGGGCAGTAAAGAAGCTCAACATGGATGCCAAGCTTGCAGGTGAGACACGGTTACTCCAATTAAATGAGCTGGACGAGTTTCGATTGGGAGCCTATGATAGTGCTAAGATTTATAAGGAGAAGACTAAGAGATGGCACGTTAAGCGGATTGTAAGGAAGGACTTTGTAACAGGTGATAAGGTCTTATTATTTAACTCTAGATTGAAGCTTTTTCCTGGAAAGTTGAGGTCTAGGTGGAGCGGTCCTTTCATTGTTACTACGGTGAACAAGTATGGATTTGTAGAGGTTCAAAATGAGAAAGGAGAGCGATTCAAAGTTAATGGACACCGCCTCAAGCACTACTACGAAGGTGACATTGCTGGCCTAGTCGAAGAAATCCATCTCCGCGACCCACACCCCTATGAACTATAAGGTAACATGGTCAAGCTAATGACCTTAAACAAGCGCTTTGCGGGAGGCAACCCGTAGTTAGTTTAGATTTAATAGTTTTTTTTGTTTTCTTTTTTTTCTTACTTTAGTAGGGACTCTAGTTCTTCCCGTACCTTTGGTGAGTGAGAGTGAGGGTACTAATGCTTTCAGTCTAAGTCATTTGTGTTATAGGTTTCCGGTCCCATTCTACAATTAACATAGGAAAAAGGTGGTTAAACGAAGTCCAGAGCAATTCGCCCGAGCAGTCGGGCGAGAGCCGCCCGATCGGGCGAATGTGACGAACAAAGATGGCTTTGGCAACAGAAGATAGCATTTCGCCCGATTAGTAGGGCGAAATCCGCCCGATCGGGCATACATGGCGAGCGTTTCGCTCGAGCACTCGGGCAAAATCCGCCCGATCGGGCGCAAATGGGTTTTTTTTTCGAAGAATGCTGAAAATTTTCTAAGTAAATTTTGCCCGAGTCGGGCGAAAATCCATCTCAATCGGGCGAAATTGGTTCCGGTCTGGCGGATCATCCGGACACCTTATTACCTTATCTCCTCTCCTTCTCTCTCATTCACTCATTCATCTTCAACCTCACTTCAAAATCTCTCAAATCCTCTCAACCTCCATAACCACTCAACTTCCTTCAAAATTTCTTTCACTCATAACTCACTCATTACTAATCCAAATCACTCCAAACTTTCACCAAAATCTTTCTTTTTCCTTCCTCTTCAAGATCCCCCACACAAAATCACATTTTCTACCTCTCTCTTACCCCTCCATAAAACCCCATATTCATACATATTACCCCAAACTTTACAAAAACTCACTATGGCATCCAAAAGAACAAGATCTACGCAGCAAAGGGGCCGTGGCCAACCGCAACCACAACAACCACCACCACCACCTCACGTTCCGTGGGACCCGAGGTTTCCGAACATCGTCTTTGAATCCGAAGAACAACAGGTAAAATTTAATTTATTAACTGGTAGAGTAGTTGCCCCCACAAGATTTTTAAATCATTCGTTGTTAAGAAGGTTAGGAATTGAAGATAGCACTAGAGAGTTATTTACTAATATTCTTTTAAATTATTTCTTCAATCTTAATCTCCCCACATACGCCGATCTTACTTATGAGTTTTTGTCCAGTATCTCTATTATAAGACCTAGTAGCTCCCGGCCTGTTAGGGCCATCCGTTACCGGCTGGGTAACAGGACATGGGAGTTAAATGCTGATGATTGTTTGGTATGTAATTTTTGGTATGCACTCTGACGGCACCATGAATGTAACACCCCTGGTTTTCTCCTTCCTAAAACTACTATATTCCGGAAAACATTTTATAAAATAATCGAGCCCCAACTACTTTAGAAAACCAAAGCATTACCGCCACCGTGAAAACGGCTAAGGCATTTACCAAAGTACTACAGCGAAGACTTAAATTTTAAAAAAAAACAAACCAAAACAACTTAATTAATAAATAAACTTCAAAACCAAATCCCATGATACTTTATAACAACTTGGAACCGACATAACGACCTTCAAACAATAATACTTAATATCTTTAAAACAACGTTATCCATCATGATATAATAAATAGCACATAATAGTCACTTAATTTTTAAGCAAAAACTAAAACAACATGAACACTCTTCACTCAATCCCGATGATCGACTAGATGCCCACCTGAAAACTGTTGCTTACTCTTTATTCAGACTTCTACTCGCCATATAAATGGGTTGGTGTAGGGCCAAACAAAGATTAGCCATGCAACAAAGCACGTAATCAGCAAAGCTGAGTACATAAGCATTAAAGACAATGCAACACACTAGCATGAGTAATCCTAGGCAAGAGCATCAAAGTAAAACATCACCATACCTTTACCACAATTGCAACATCATAAGACTCTAAGAATCTTACTTCAGAATAATTATTATATAATTGGATTTCGCATCGAACGGGTCCTTCCTATAAAATAAATAATTGCCCAAAGGGCACAACTTGGAGCAACTCCAGAAGGTATTACTATGCCACCTAGTGGCGGAATTCCAGCGCATATAAAAAAAAATCTAAAAAAATAGAAGTACAACGTCTTGTACCCCTAATAGGAGTTGAATCCTCTGTTAGACAACTCCCACTGTTCAAACTCAAGGTATATAGTTCCAAGAGTTTTGTGCGAATCCTCTTTCACTTTACGTGATTAACCATTTATAACTTGTGATGACTCTACATAACAAACATCAAACACTGCATAACATCAACAAACATTTCATAACATACAATGACATGAACACCATATTATTATTTCATTGATAAGTGAACATATTTTATTCCTTTTATTAATCCTTTAGACCACACATAACTGTGAGTGGTTAATTACTTCCTTAACAGTCCACACATAAACTGTGAGTGGATAACTTCCTTTACAGTCCACCACCATAAACTGTGAGTGGATAATAATAATAAATTGCTCAATTACTACTAAACATGTGAATAAAATTCACTAACTCTTCTTTGCTCAAATATTTTATAACATAATCTTTCATGCCATTTTTGACTACTAGTCAACTTCTCTTATTAAACATGCATTCAAACATCCTTGATGTATTATTAATAATATATATAATAGAATGCATAAAAAAATACTCATGGATTATCATGAATCAATGCTACTTGAACATGCTCATATAAGTCAACAAAAGTCAAACAAGAGTCAATAACAACTTCATATCACATAGTTTCTAACATGAAACTATATATTCAATCTACTACTAGCATGATCCTAGCATGATCTTCTACTCATGAATCTTTAGTACTTACGTACCTTGTATAAATAGCGGTGATTCGCCACTACTTCTAGAACTCACTTGATTCGAATCCTCTCTAAACATAAGAGAAAACTATATAAGAAAAACTCTTTGACTAAACTTTACAGCAACTCTAAACTACTTTTTACTAGTGGATAACATCCATAACCTTCCTTACTTTGTCTCTATTCAATTCCATAACTTGTCTCTTATTTTTCTTTCGAAAACTATTTTTCATTACTTTCCAAAAATGGCAGCTTTACTTATTATTTTCAAGCCTCTTAAAACCTCTTTAAAACACTTTATTTTGCATAAAAACACCAATTTAATATCCTTATAGGTTTATGGTTCGATTCTATGCATTAGAATTTAATTGGAAACTTGTAAGTAATAACACTTAATTTTATTCTTATAAACATGCCTTAATAAAAATTACAGCATTATTTATTTAATTAAAAAATCCTTTTAGACCTCTCTAAACTTCAGAAAGCCCTATAAAAACAACATGGATTGATATATATGTAATACTTAACTTATATGATTAATTCTGCTAATTACATACTTTAAAACATTATTTATGAATTTATAAAATCTGGACAGCTATAAATCATACTTAAATCATCTTTAAACTTCATAAATCATACTAAAATATATGTAGTGATCATAGATTTCATATATGATCATACTAGCGTATATGAAACTTAAAACTTGTTTTAACATGTAGTTAACAATTTCAGATTGTTTAATACTTTAAATTGTTAAAAACCAATCTAAACACATATTTAATCATACAATCATATATAATTAAACTATGATCATACCACTTCAATCTAGATATAAAAATAATTAAAACAATAAAACTTCATACTTCTCAAACCCTTTAAAATCATGATCAACTTTTTAAATCTATAATTACAAATCATAAAAACATGATTATAAATCATAAACATTACTAAAACATGATCATAAACATAATTTATAAAACATGCTTAAGAATAAATTAAATTAGAAGAAAAAGTTTTTTTTTTTTTTGTACCTACGAAAATCGGAAGGCAAAGGGGGAGGGACTGTGGCGAGACGGCCGGCCGGCGAGGGGCCAGCAGCGGCGCAGCAGTGGCGGAGAGGTGGCCGGCGGACTTCGGTCCTCTTCGTCGCTTCTCCCTTCGTTTTTTTTTTTTTTTTTTTTCTCTCTTCTTCTCTCTTTCTTGTTTTGGAAATCCTAACTTGAATGCTTGGGAAAATCTGAATTTTGGTTTAAAAGTGGGTATTTAAAGCCCCAAAGGATTTAGAGTTGGTTTAGGAAAAGCCCAAAAGGTCTAATGAAGATGGGTGATTTTAAAACACTTTTAAAAAGCCTTACAAAAATTTTCACACATTTAAGGACCTTCATAAAAATTATTTTATGACCTTATAAAATTTATTTCTTTAAAATAAAGTAAATAAAACTCCGTAATTAATAATCCTTTAATTAATTATTTTCAAATACTTTATCCCTTTAAATATGTAAAATGTACGTATAAATACTATTTTAATTTTATAACGTGTATTAAAATACGGTCTATTACAGTCTACCCCCCTTAAAAACGAAGTTTCGTCCCGAAAACTGAACGAAATAATGATGGAATTGAATGAGAGACTTGCACTTTTGTGCACTTTTCATAACTTTTATTCTTTTTGACCTTTGTTGTGTTAAACTTTGACACTTTACTTTAACTTTTAACACTCCTTGAGTGCAAAACTAAAACTTGGAAACAAAACATAAAAAACTTTGCTATAAAAAGCAATAAAAAGAACTAAAATTTTGCAAAATTAAAGGGAAAAACGCGAAGTTTATCGCACTCTACCCCTTAAGAATCGAGTTACGTTCCCGTAACTCTACTACCTGAAATAACTCTGGATACTTTTTCTCATTTTCTTCTGCTTCCAAGTTGCTTCCTCAACTTCTTGGTTAGACCATTAAAACTTTAACATATTGACACTCTTTCTACGAGTACCACGAACTTTACTTATCAAGGATTTTTATCGGTCTTTCCTCATAGGTAAGATTTGGTCTATTACTGTCTTCCGGTTGCCAAAACATGAGATTTATCCGGGAAACACTGTTAAGTGCGACACATGAAACACATTAGAACTTTGCTTCACTCCATAGGTAAAGCTAGCTTATAAGCTACTTTCCAATCCTTCGTCAATATCTCATGAGTCCAATGTACTTCGGACTTAACTTCCCTTTCTTTCCAACCTCATAATACCTTTCATAGGTGATACTTTAATAACACCTATCTCACAACTTTAAACCGAATTCTTTACGCTTTTGATTCGCATAGGATTTTTGCCTATCTTGTGCTGCTTGCATTTTTGCTCGAATTTCTTTACTTTTGGCAGTATCCTCAATTAATTGAGGCCCTAAAATCACTGTCTCACTTATGTCATTCCAACATAAAGGACTTCTACACTTCTTCCATATAATGCCTCAAAAGGTGCCATGCCTTATACTTGCATGGTAACTATTTATTATATGAAAATTCTAATCAATCCAAGCTACCTCCCAACTCCTTGAAAATCCATTACACAAGCCTCAAACATCCTCTAATGTTTGAATAGTCTTCTGTCTGTCCATCCGTTGCTGGATGAAAAGCATACTCATTTTCAATGTAGTACCAAATTTCTTGCACACTTTTCCAAAACTCGAAGAGAAACTGGAATCTATCCGAACACAATGTCCTTTGGAACTTATGTAACCTCACAACATGTTTAATAAAGCTTAGCTAGTTGTTCCATCTTCCAAATCTCTTTTTCATGTATAAACACCGCTGACTTAGTCAATCTATCAACATAACCCAAATGGTATCATTATTATTCTTGGATTGTTGGCAAAACTATGTTACAAAATCCATGAGATGCATCCCACTTCCATCCTGGGATGTCAGTGGTTGCACTTCACTTGTGGCTCTTATGCCAAACTTTACTTTTTGACAAGGTAAGACAATGCTTACAAACTCAAGCTACTCTCTTTTCATCCTTGGGCCACAATCACCTGCTTCAAATCTTGTATAAAGCTTACTCACCTCCGGGTGGACTGAATGGCTTGTATTATGACCCTTCTTCCATGATTTTCTTCTTTATCTCTTACATTTCTGTGGTAACACCACCTAACCTTATACCTTTAAACTTCCATCCTCATGATTTGAAGTCCACTGCCTTACCTTGCTGATTTTCTCTTTCTATCTCCAATTTCACATCTCCGGTTGATTCTCTTTTATCTCCTCAAACACCGTGGTTGGATCTAAGGGGTATAAGCATTCCTTCCAACGCTCCCTCCTTTACTATTTACTAAATACAAGCTTTCCTTTTCTCTACATAGCTCATTAGCAACTACTAGAGTATTCACATCCATGTCTCGTCTTTAGACTAAGAGCATCGCTACTACATTCGCCTTTCTCATGATACTGAATATCTAGGTCATAGTCCTTAATCAACTCAAGCCATTCTCCTTTGACGCATATTTAGATCTTTTTGAGTGAAAAAAGTACTTTAAACTTTGTGGTCTGTACTAGATTCTACACTTTACTCATACAAATAATGTCTCATATTTTCAATGCAAAACCGGAGCGCTGCTAACTCGAGATCGTGAGTGGGATAATAACCTCATATGCTTAACTGCTTTGGAGCATAGCAATCACCTTTCTATTTTGCAAAGCACACATCCCAACCCATTTTGAAGCATCCTATAAAAATATACGGCTCATACCATCTGGCAAGGTAAAACTGGAGCCGTAGTCAAACGCTCCTTGAGAGTTCGAAGGCTTTTCAACTTATCATCCCAAACAAAATTACAATCCTTTTTCATCAAAGATTTCATTGGCCTTAGCTATCCTCGAAAAATCTCCTACAAACCTTCTGTAAAACCCGCTAAACCCAAGAAAACTTCGAACATCAGTCACATTCCTTAGGTGTAGGCCACTCCTTCACTGCTTCAATCTTTGCGGGATATCCAACCCATCTTTGGACACAAAAGACCACAATGCCCTCTTCCAACAACCAAAATCACATTTGAGAATTTAGCGATACAACTGATTTCCGCTAACGTTGGACACAATTGTTCCTAAATCTCCACATGCTCCTCTCTCCTTGAGTACACACAAAATACTCAATAACACTACCACAAACTATCCAAAAATTGATGAAAACCCTATTCATTAAGTCCATAAAAATTGCTGGCGCATTTTGTCAACCCAAACTGCATCACTTAAACTCAAGTGCCCATACCGCGTACGAAAAAGCCGTCTTTGGTATGTCCTCATTAGCAATCCTTAATTGCTGATATCCTGACCTCAAGTCAACTTTGAAAACACACATCGTCCTTCAACTGATCAAACAAGTATCTATCCTTGGCAAGGTACCTTGTTCTTGATCGTCACCTTATTCAAATCCCTATAATCAATACACAACCTATATACTCCCATCTTTCTTCTTCACAAACAACACTGGGGCCCCAAGGTGAAAGCACTAGGATCGAATGTAACCCTGATCTCCAACAATCCTGCAATTGCTCCTTAAGCTCGCTCATTCCGCAGGGAGCCATCTATATGTACTTGGAAATGGGCGCAAGTACCTGGCATTCAAGTCTATAGTAAAATCGATTTCCTCGTCTGGCGGCATCCCGGAATCTCTTTCGGCAAACAACGTCCAGAAAATCCCTCACTACCTCGATTCTTCTGGTTTCTTAGAGTCTCATAACATCCACATCCCTCACACTACACAAATAAAATTGAATCCCCTCTTCACCATAGCTAGTCAATATCATACATCGACACGATCTATTGCTCTAGGCCTTCTCTGACTTCCAAAGCTCACCTTTTGTCCCTTTTAAAAACGAAATCTTCTGGGGTCACAACACATAATCTCAGCCTTATACTCACCAACCAATCCATCCCCTAAGATCCCTTCTAAGTCACCCAATTCAAATTCAATTAAATTAGCACTTAACTCAACTCCCTCAATCATAATTGGCACTATCTAAAATCTCTTAGAACATTGCACTACCTTTCCGACGAATCAAAAGTGAATATCTATGGATCACTTTCCCCAAAACAGATTCTAAGTTTTGCAAACCTTAGGGATACAAAAGAATATGTAGCACCAGAAGAGCAAACACAAATCTTAACAAGAGTAGAGATCTGGAATAGAAGAAAGGACCAGTAATCCATCCTTATTAGCATCAGCTTCATCCCTTGCCATCACATTCAGCTTTCCTGCACTAGATAGCTTAGCCTGACTCCCTCATTGCCATTCCATTCTTAAATCCAGCTTGTGCGAAGTTTCCTCCCATGTTCCTTGGAACACTTTTTGTTGTCCTCTGAGAATTGCCCTTGAATTGAGAACTTGACCTTCCTTACCCCCTTATCTTAGAAAAGCACTGATACTCACGATGACCTAACTTGTTGCACTTGCGACAAGTAACTAGATTCCACACATACTTTCCGTGAGGATTGTTAGTGCCCTCTTACAGAAATACACACGATTATTCTGATAGCAGATTGTCCTTTAAACCATTACCATTATTGGCCTCCAAAAATTCCCCTATTTCTTGAGAATTATAAACGAGACCTCTAAATCCACCTTGATTCCCATATTGGTGATAATTCCACCAAATCTTCCCTCTTCTCCCAGAATTAGCCTTGTTGAGCAACTCCTTCTTTTGTTCTAAAGCAATAAAATGAGCCGCTCTCCATACAATCATCAAGCGTTTCAAACACTTGACCAGCAAGTTGACAACGAATATCATGGTCAATCCCTCTCAAAACGAGCTATCAATCTCAGTTGCTACAGCTTCCTTAGCAAACCTAGATTAACTCATCGAATAAACTTCGAATAATACTCGCTAACAGACATATTCCCACTCTAAGCACTAAGAACTCATCAGCCTTTGCTTTTGCAAACAAGACAGGGTAAAACTTATTACGGATATTGCTCCTGAAACACAGTCAGTTTAAAACCAGGCAAAGCCCTAATCACAGCCTCATTTTGACGCACCCACAGATCAGCCTTCTCCTTAAATAGTAAACCGCATGGTTCACCCTAAACTCTTCTGGACACTCTACAGCACAAATGCTGTTAAACTCTCTCAACCATCCCTCTAAACAGATGGGTTAGGTTACACTTGATAAGTTGGTGGTTACTCTGTGAAATTTCTCTAAACATTCCCCAGCGGGTCTACTGCTTGGTTATTTCCTCTTTCGGCTAACTGCTGAGCTACATTGCCCATTGTCTTACTACGTCATAGTGATTTGCTTTCTTCAGCCATTCTGTTCTCTCGAGAGAAGAAAAAAACACTTACTTTAATAACTAGTGTCTAACTCTAGTTAAGACACAAAACTTACTTTGAGCAATAAACACATTCTCAATTTACCATAAGGTAAGTAAATACTTCTTAGGAGTAATTGATTACTTACTTTTGATGTTTTCACAACCATTAAAGATAAATAAAAGCACATAGAATAAAAATAAATTCCCTTGGAATTCCTGTCTTAAACAATACTAATTAAAGTATATGGCTCTTTATTATGCCTCTTTCTAGAAATATTTAATCAGACACTACATTCTTAAAATTCACCATGGCCCCTTTGCCACTCATTCCTTAACAAAATAGCACTAAGGAGGTACCTACCTAATTAATAACATACCTACTACTATATAAAGAATTAGCAACATTGTTTCTACTTAAAAATTAGTGTTATCAAGCTTATCTGAAGACATAACATAGTCCTCTGGGTAGTAAACTCAGGGTCTTCTCAACATCATCTTCAATGTCTTCTAGACTCTTCTGGGTCTTCTCATTTCAAATATGGAAACTATCCTCAGACTAGCTTCATTAGCTTCAGGGAGCTTCAGGTGATGAGGATTTTTACTTAATGCGAGCCCATGCTTCTGCTTCCTCCTAAGACCAATAACTCTCTAAATACCCATATGAGATCTCCAACAACCATCTCATTCAATACTTAGCCAAATTAGGAATCCTCCTAGGTGGTATAAAGTCATCAAAATTCTGCCTTAATTTTGGTATAGGGTTCACGGTCGGTAAACAGGTTATAATCATGGCTGACACTCTATGGGCATCCTCATACTCCTTCTTCTAACAAATTTCTTGGTAATCACACTATATAAAACCGAATTTTCCTAACTAATTGTCCCACTTTCTAATCTTTCTTTTCCAGGTTCTATATTCGCATTCTATTAGGCAGTTGTGTCACTCCTCCTCAAAGCCACTTACATATTATATCACAATCTACCAAGCCGCAAGTAAAAGAAACAAAACAAACAACAACAGTTCTCAAAAGAAGGATTCAATGGCTAACAAACAATCTTTTCTCCACATATAGTCACATAAATAACAAGGCAACTAGAAAACAGTATCTTTGCTGATAGGAAGAAAATGAAATCTATCCTACAGGCCAAAACTTTCCCCATCTCACGCATGCATATTGTAAGCAATAACACTATATAAACTACCTTAACTCCTTGTGTACCTGCTCACATGTAAAGAACAAACCTTTATCACATTTTGCAAATTTTCTATTTTGGAAACCATTTTATTCTTGAGAATATTCTACTTTATGAATCTTTCTAAAAACATTTTATGCCTCACTCAAGACACTTCTTACAAAATGAATAGAATAAAAATGACCTCAGATAGGTTAGACTTCGGACTTAGACTTAGGGTACCCAAAAATAAAACATTTTATTTATAAACAGGGCTCTGGCTACCACTTTGTAAACACCCTGGTTTCTCCTCCTAAAACTACTAACATTTCCGGAAAACATTTAAAATAATCGAGCCCCAACTACTTTAGAAAACAAAGGCATTACCGCACCGTGAAAAACGGCTAAGGCATACCAAAGACTACAGCGAGAAGATTAACTTTAAAAAAAACAAACCAAAACAACTTAATAAAATAAACTTCAAAACAAAATCCATGATACTTTATAACAACTTGGAACGAACATAACGGCCCTTCAAACCAAATATAGACTTAATATCTTAAAAACACGTTAATCCATCAGATATAATAAATTAGCATAATATCACTTATGTTTAAGCAAAACTAAAACAACATGAATCGACTAGAGCCCAACTGAAACCTGTTGCTTACTCTTTATTTCAAGCTTCTACGCGCCAATAATGGGTCGTTGTAGGGCCACAAACATATTAGCATGCACACAAGCACGGAATCGCAAAGCTAGTACATAAGCATTAAAGACAACGCAACACACTAGCAAAGTAATCCTAGGAATAGGCATCAAAGTAAAACATCAACATACCTTACCACAATTGCAACATCATAAGACTCTAAGACTCATACTTCAGATATTAATTATTATAATGGAATCGCATCGAACGGGCTCTTCCTATAAATAAATAATTGCCCAAAGAGGCACTCCAACTTGGGAGCAGCAACTCCAAGAAGTATTACTAGACGCCATAGGGCGGCATTCCAGCGCATATAAGAGAAAAAATCTAAAAAAATAGAAGTACCAACGTCTTTAACCCTAACTAGGAGTTGAATCCTCTGAGACAACCTCCCCCCCCACTTGTATATACTCAACGGATATAACGTTCCATAAGGTTTTAGGTATGATCGAATCCTGCATCGATTAGTGATTAACCATTTAATAACTTGTGATGACTCTCACATACAAACTCATATACATGCATACTACATCACGGGGAAACAGTTCATAACATAAACAATCTATGAACATTAATCTTCATTTTAAGTAACATATTTTGAAATATTTTTCCTTTTATTATCTCTCTAGACCACACATTAACTGTGAGTGGTTAATTACTTCCTAACAGTCCACACTAACGTGAGTGGATAAACTTCCTTTACTATGTCCACACTAAACTGTGAGTGGATAAATTAATATAATTGCTCAATTCACTGACAACATGTGAATAAATGTCACCTAACTCTGTTTGTCAATATTTAAATAACATATCTTTCATGTCATTTTTGACTACTAGTACAACTTACTCTTTTATAACAAGCTTTCGCAAACATCCTTGATGTCTATTAGTAATAATATATTATATAGAATGCTATAGAAAAAATACTCCATGTGACTTAGTCATTAATCATTCATACTGTGAACCAGTTCATATAAGTCACAAAGTCCAACAAGAGTCAGCACTAAATACTTCATTATCACATTTGTTCTAACTATCAACTTATTATTCAGTCTACTACTGCATGATCCTAGCAGATCTTCTACTTTTACTCTTTTAGACTTACTTACTTGTTATATAGCGGTGATTGCCACTACTTCTAGAAAACTCACCTGATTCGAATCGCTCCTAGTAAAACCATAAGAGGAAGACTATATAAGAAATACCTCCTTTGACTAACTTTACAGCAACTCTACATACTTTTTAATGTGCTTGAACACATCCATACCTTCCTTGACATATGTCCTCTATATTACAATTCCATAACTTTGTCTCTTTATTTTTCTTGTTCCGAACAACTCTATTTTTTCTTATTTCCGTTCAAAAACAATGGTAGCTTTACTTATATTATTTCAACCCTCTTAAAACCTCTTTAAACACTTATTTTTGGCATAACAGAACACCATATTAATATCCTTAACGGTTTATGTGTTCGATTCTATGTCATTAGAATTTAAGTATCGAAACTTGATGTGAAGTAATACAGCTTAAGTTGCTTACTTCATTCTCTATATAAGAACGATAGCCTGATATAAGGAAATTCATCAGACCAATTATTTATGTTTAATTAAATAAATCTCTTTAATCTTCAGACCGTCTCTAAAACTTCATTAAAAGCCTCGTATGCAACAAAGTTATCTCATCAGCGATGCACTGAATTCATAATGTAGAAGTATCGAACTATAGTAAATAGACGTTAATTCTAGTGCATATACCCTTATCTATACTTCATAGATATCACTATCATGTTAACTACTCTATAGTAATGTCTTTAAGTAAAATCTCGAAGAACAGCTTATAGAATCATACTTAATAAATCACATTTAAACTTGATATAATATACTAGACAAATATATTGTCATGTGATCATAGATTTCATGTGATATGATTCAGACTAGCGTAATATGACCATCTAACACACTTGTCTTCAACATGTAGTCTTACACAAATTTTCAGATTCTTTTTTAATACTTTTAATTTGATTATGGCAAAACCAAATCTAAACATCATAAATATATATCGATCAATCATATCTGAATTAACTACTGAGCATTACCACTTCAATCTAGATCATAACAATAATTGAAACAATAAATATTCCTACTTCTCAAACATAATTAAACATTCATGATCAACTTTTTAAATACTACATAACTTACAAATCATACACACACACACTGATTAATAAATCATACACAATTACTAAAACCTGATCATAAAACGAGTAATTTACAAAACATGCTAAGAATTAAATTAAATTAGAAGAAAAAAGTTTTTTTGTTTTTTATGTACTATACTTGTACACATTATCGAGAAGGCTAAAAGGGGGAGGAGAAATCGGGGGGTGGCGGCGACGGCCAGGACGGCGAGGGCAAGCAGCGGCGCAGCAGCAGTGGCGGAGAGGGGCGGCGACCTTCGTCCTCTTCGTCGCTTCTCCCTTCGTTTTTTTTTTTTTTTTTTTTTTTTCTCTCTTCTTCTCTCTTTTGCTTTTGGAAATCCTAACTTGAATGCTTGGGAAATTCTGAATTTTTGGTTTAAAAGGGGGTATTTAAAGCCCCAAAAGGATTTAGAGTTGGTTTAGGAAAAGCCCAAAAGGTCTAATTGAAGTGGGATTAGTTTTGGGCCCATAATTAAACTAATCATGGCAACCCATTAAAAACACTTTTAAAAGCCTTACAAAATATTTTCACACATTTTAAGACCTTCATAAAAATTATTTTATGACCTTATAAAAATTTATTTCTTTAAAATAAAGTAAATAAAACTCCGTAATTAATTAAATTCCTTTAATTAATTATTTTCAAATACTTTTATCCCTTTAAAATACGTAAAATGTACGTATAAATACTATTTTAATTTTATAACGTGTATAAAATTACGGGGTATTACAATGAAGCCCCCTGAGGGGTATAATGGTGCCACTCTTTGGTCTGCTCTTACAGGTGACACTTTGCAAAACTGGCAGCATGCCCATGCTAACCGCATGCACCAGCCTGCTATTAGAATCGCTCAACGATTCATGGGTCTGACTACTTTTGGCCGTAAGGAGCCAAACAATGTGAGCAAAATTGAAGTTGCCATCCTTGGGCAACATCTAGTCAAAACCCAATTTCTTTACACCATCAACATTCCTCATCACTTTATCCTACACCACCACAACCAAAGCAACACCCTCCTAGGTACCGACCAATATGGCCAGCAAAAGTCCAATAACATTGTTTTTGGCGGCCTAATCTCTAGGATTGCCCAGTATCATGGCATTCCTACTCTGAACAGGACCAAGGTCCAGGGGTCCAACATGTTGGACTTTGCTTTCTTGAGCCACTTGGAGTGGGTGGACTTAGCCACCCAAAACAAGTTGCGATGGTATGTGGGTTCCCGAAAAGCCCAATCTGTGTTACTCCCCAACCCTGTTTATACAGGGCTACTTACTGATCAGGATTCGTACCTCATGCCCCTCAATGGGCATGAATCCATTCTTGAGTACGGTGCCCGTACTTATACCAGACGAGAGCAGGGTGAACCATCCCACTCTCAACCTCCCCAACAGGGGGAAGCCGGGGTACCAGGGACTAATATCCCCTATTTTGAGAGAAGTGACATGAGGGCATCAATTGACCGACTCCAGAACCAGTTCGGTCAATTCCAGATACAGCAGACCCAGTTCTATCAGCAGTTTGATACTTTTCAGCAGGACCACCGGCTTGCTATGTACCCCATTTATGATCACTTTGCTAGACAGGGAGTAGTTTCTCCCGCTGGTCCTCAACCATCCTAGTGCATTTATCCCCAGGGGGGTTATGGGCCTACGGGAGAGGGCACGAGTGGCATGGGTGGAGCTGCTGCTGATGATGATGAGGAGGAGGGCGATACCGAGGAGTTCCTTCAGGACTCCGACTGAGGAGCTGTTCCCTTACTCCTTTCCAGCCTGAGGACATTGCTGAGTCCGACTTGGGGGAGGTATGATTTATTGCTTTATTAGTATAGTTTTATTGCTTTTTAGTATAGATTTATTGCTTTCTTAGGATAGTCATATGGTTTGTACTGCTTGCTAGAAGTAGGAGTTTACATATGACTAAAAATATTGTACTGCTTTCCTAGTTTAGTTTTTATTGTTTTATAGATTGAATGGTTTGAATGAATTGAGTTTATTTTTGATTTGAGAAGTACTGAATGATTGAATGATGACTTCCCTGTGCCCCACTTTTTATTTAAAATGTTTTTGTTCGATTTGGGCATGTGATGAGTTATGTTTAGGGAATTGCCAACTTGGACTTGAACTTGACTTAGCTTGAAACAATTTCTAATCTTGCCATTATAGCCATGTGTAGAGTAGGGGCTTGAACTGTGTTAACGGGAGAATTTGAGCCGCATACATTATTTCTATGCTTATTTTCTTTCATGTGTGCTTAGTTCCTGGTGCTTGTATGATCCATGTTTTTGGCTTTTGACTCTAGTAGCTTGGCTTTGATAGGTTACATGCTGCAAATGATAAAAGGCATTCATTTCTTTTAAAAGCTTTCAGATTTTAGGCATTCATTCACAAATTTTCCCTTGATCCTTGTTTTGAGCTTTTTATCCTTCATTTGCATTTTAGCCGCATTACAACCTTATTTGGCCTTGTTCTAATTATTTTGATATATGCCTAAGTTGGCTTGGGGGAGTTGAGGAGTTGTTTTGTTGTTGTTTTGCATTTGTTGGAGGTTTTGTAGGATTGAAAAAAAAATTGTGAAAAGGTTGTGGTGTCCTTGACATGTCATTAAGAGTCGTGAGCCTAAGTTGAAAAAAAAAATCTTGAAAGTTGAAAAAAAAAGAAGAGATGAAAAAAAAGAAGTGAAATGAAAGAAAAAAAAAGGAATTGAAAGATGTTGAAGAAGAAAAGCTTGTGATATTTGGAGTAGTTGAAATGTAAGTTTTAATGGTGTGATGTGATTCCATGTGAATTGGTTTGATGTTGGATTTTTTGATTGTTACATGCGTATAGCCCGCATTTACCGCCACATTATCCCAAATTCTATCCTACCCATCACCCTAGCCACGTTACAAGCTTAAAAACACCTTTTTGATCGGCATGTACATATTTTTAGTTCTTGTGAAGTGAGTCAATTGCCAAAGCTAGTGAATATTACTTGCATTTCGAGTCGACTTTCACATTAGGATTAAGTGACTACCCTTAAACACTTGCATGAGGTGTGAGATGTGGGTTTGGGTTCTCAAAATTTGCATTTAAACACTTATTGCACTTGCATTCTTATTTGGGATTAAGGGTGAGCTTCACTGTTTATGCTCAATTTTATTGTGTGGAGTTACACCGAGTGAGCTACTCTAGTCATCGACTTCTATTTCTTACATGGTTGGCTTATTGATTTTGATTTAAGTGGATGGCGGTCAAGGGATTTTGATATGTTGGTATAGGAACTTACATGCTCGGAATTGCTTGAATTGGTTGTATTTTCAAAAGTTTTGGGGTGAAGTCATTGTTCGGTCTAGTTGTTTGCTTGAGGACAAGCAAGGGTTTGGCTTGGGGGAGTTTGATAAGTGTATTTTATGCTTATATTTTACCCCCTTTTCTGGTTTATTTTGACTCTAACCTATGCTCTTCGGAGCTATTTTGGCTAACATTTGGTTGTATGGAGTTGTTTGTGCTTGTTAGTGACTTTTTGCAGGATTTCGGTGTTTTTGCATTGATTCCGAGGCAATCATATGAGTTACAACTAGATACTAGAAGCCATGGGTTAGAATTGAAGTAATCAGGAAGCTATGATGAAGCCTGGAGTAACTAGAAGACGTGCCAACTTGATTTAGGCGAAAAAGTCATTTCGCCCGGCTAGTCGGGCGGATTTCGCCCGGGCAGTCGGGCGGAATTTACTTAGCATTTTCAAGGAGATAGGGGCGAAAACACTGATCGCGCCCGATCGGGCGGATTTCGCCCGGGCAGTCGGGCGGATTGCTTCCAAGGCCAAAATCACTCGCTTTGTGAGCCCGATCGGGCGGTTTTTGCCCGATTGGTCGGGCGGATTGTCCGGAGCCCGTTTTTCACTCCTTTTGACCCGAGCATTGTACTTTTTATATAAATAGTGTTTGTGTTAGGTTTTTTCAACACATTACATTAGACATAAAAGACTAGATTAGAATTTATTTTCTCTCATTAGGATTTTTCATTCAGTTTCTCTCTAGAACTTACTTTTGTCAAAACTCAATCATTCATTCAATACAATTGCAATTTCAGGTTCTTCTTTATTTTCTTCTCTTGTTTTTATTAGTTTAATTATTTTCCTTAGTTTTAATTGTTAGTAGTATTTTAATTTTAGATCTTGTTTTTGTTTTAGTTCTTGCTTTTGAGTTATTTTTGTTCTTGTTAATTAGTTTAATTGTTGAAGTCATGTTTTCAGTTCCAGTTCTTATGATTAAATTAGTTCCTTTAGTTTCTATTATGCGTGAGTAGTTCCTTTTCTAGGACTAGGGGATCCATGGATTGATTTTGATGCTTGTTCTTAATTGTTAGTTTGGTTATTAATGTACTTGAATTCCTGTTGTCAACTTTTATTGCTTTCAGTTAAATACTGGCCAGGTTTAATTGTTAGTTTGATATTGTTAAAATTGATGCCGAGAGGTAAGATTACCACAATTAGATCATAAGGACAATATGCAAAACGAGTCTAAGTGAGCGAGAGCCATTAGAGGAGTTTTGAAGGGGACTAGATTCGAGAGAATTAGTGGACCTTAATTCAAGGAAATTGATAATCTAATTAATTAATTGTGTGCAATTCTTTTGTTAATCTATGGTGAACCGATGTCCTAGACTTAGTCATAGATTTATTCCCTTAATCAACTTAGTTCTAGTTTTAGTTAATGTTTGAGTCTTATTTCGACATTCAAAGGCCCTTTACACAGTTTAGACTTTTTAGAACTGATAGGGTTAATTGCTTCCCTGTGGATTCGATCCCTACTTCCCTAGCTATATTAGTTAGAGTGGTTAGGTTTATTTTTGATAGGTGTGCGATAGCCTCATCAGTCATAGCCCTTCCCCTCATCAACCCATCAGAAGCTATGTTTTTGAGGTCCTCTCTCAGTTCTTTCACCTCCTTCACTACCTCTGCATGTTTACCCTCAAGCTGCGCATTCTTGTCCTCCAACACCTTTTCCCTTTCCTGCAGTATAATTTGAAATTCCCCATCGAGCTTAGCTTTAAGTTCAGAGACAACTTTCTCAGTAACTTCAGCCTGCTACGTCTTCAAGAGCTTGTGTTCTTGAGACAGCTTCCCCAACTTACAGGACAAGCTGGTAACCTTGCTACTAAGCTGCGTGACAAACGCCCTAGAAGCTAGGACACCTTGTAGAGCCTACAAGAGTCATAAGCAAATAGTACGAGTTAGGAAGTGCACGGGAAAGATCCAATTAGGGGAATGATAACATGGTTGAAATAAATTTTAGGTACAACTAACCTGTATAGAGTGGCCAACTGCTTGATTTAGATCCAGTTCAGCTGGGAGCTCGCCAAGGCGAAGGTCAGTAGCTGGAAATAGCAACTTGCTGGCATAAGGCGATATATCATCCCCAGCACCATTGTTAGCTAAGAATTCAGGAGGAAAAGTCAGCTCGGTATTGTCCACAGGCACAGGGGTGTAAGTCCTACGTAGCTTTAAAGGAGGGGGCATAGAAGGGGCACCTCCGACAGCTTTGGTTTGGGTACTAGCAGAGCTGGTAGCACTGCTATTACCTTTCCTCTTTAGGACTCTCCTTTTAGCCTCATCTACAGATTTCTTAATAGCGTCTAAAAAGAATGAGACATGCAAACAATGATACACCTTTACCATGAGAAAACCACACTATTGAAACAAAGGAGAGAGAAGAATACTTGCGCCAGATGACATGATAGGAGTAGGAATAGGAGGGGTCTTGGTGTTATCAAAGACTATGTCATCAATAGGATAGCTAAGGAACACCTTGGAAGCTAGAATATCACTCACTAGGGCAGGAGGGGAATGCACTGCAAGGGAAGATGGGTAAACACCAAATTAACAAAACAATATCTATAAAACACTAGGATGACTACTAGTGATACCTGTAGAATTCCATCCACAAGGAAGCCACTCTCCCTCTTTCCCTAAGGATGACTTATCAACATAGAAATATCTACCTTTCCACCCTTTGTCATGTACACTCTCATCATCCACTAACTTACTACCAGGTATCCTCACCTCTAGGGTAGCATAAACTAGATGGACCTTTCTAAAAGAATATACAGCTAGTAGGTCGTCAAAATTGAATTCTAGTCCCCACTCCCTAGACTTCTCCTCGATTACCTTGCAAATTCCCCAAAAAGAGGGTTGAAACTGACTAGTTCCTAAACCTAGGTGCTCTATCACAACCTTAGTTAACCAATAGAAAGGGTAGGTAAAGCCAATTAAAAAAGGGTACTCAAAGAAACAGACACAATCAGAAGCACAAGTCTTACACCGTTTATCTACATAGGGGACTATTAACTTGGTAGAAGGAGGAAAAAGAGCCATAGCAGCTACTGTCTTAAGATTCTCTTCGGTAACAGTACTAACTACATCATGGTTAGCTCAACCCATATTGACTGCAAAACAATTCCTAAACCTCAGGGGGTATCTATGATCTTGACACACTCTCAAACACTTACTCTTGGTCATAAAACAAAAGGAAAAGAATGGAAGGAAGAAGTTAAATACTTGATGATGTGTAAAAACGCCGAAAACAGGTTTCAAAGTTTAAATTCTATCCTCAAGCAAATTCGAACTTAGGGTGAGAAGGTTTGGTGAGCACAGGGGAACTATTTAAAGGAAAAGGCAAGAGGGAGATAACGGGAAGATTTGCATTCATTATCCTAACTAAACTCAATCTTCTTAAATCTTTTTTGGTTAGTCAAAATTTTATCTGATTTGCTTAATCATAACAAAAGATATTAATTGGTCCAAAATATATCCGTTTGTTTCTTGATTTTTGTGACAAGTCTCAACCTAGGAGGTGTAACTTGCAACCTGGAAACTGCCGCTCCTAACTTACAAGTTAGGGGCAGATTGATGGGGTTAATTTTCTATCTGGTACCTAGATCGTACTGTAGTTGTCCAGCTACAAGCTAAATCCCAGATATCCAGATACCAGCTAACTCCTCTGTATCCAGCTAAAAGCAAAGAATCGTTCAAAAAGAATCCCAAAAATTAGGAGGCGTGAAGGAAAGATGATTCTCATAATATACTGTGAGACTAGGATTGCATGTAACTAAAGCAGGAGCATGCCAAGAGAATAGGGGGAATCAAGTTTGAATGAACCTGGAAAGAGAATGATGCCAGATTCGTAACAACAGCGGCTATAAAGTAGGAATCAGAGTAACAACTAGGAGGAAGGAGATGTGCTTTAAATAGGAGTAATTCCACAAAAGGGACATATTGCAATCTAAGTTAAAAGGCATATATTATTATTTGTATTGTGACAATATTGTTAAACGTACGTTTACATAAGAACAATCGCATTCCTAATACTTGGTTACTAGCTACAAGCTAGCTTTACATTATTAATTGTAATCACCTATTAAAACTAGTGGATTGGTGGACTCAAAGCCACCGCGGTTCTTTACTCTAATTTAGGGGGTTTTCCGCGTCACCATCTTTGGTGTTCTCCGTCAACATTTCCTTGTTTGTATTCAACCTCCACACACATCACAACCTAGGTAGAGTCATCTAGCTATAACCTGAATCAACTAAAATTGGCTAGCTAAGGCAAAATTTTGGCATAAATAATTTGGTGCCCACTGTTGGGCTATAGCTAGATCTCCTATCTAACAAGCGCACTCCTATTCTCTCATTAACGCCTTAAAACATAAAGAAATAGGGTAGAGAGAATGGCATCATAAGTGACTAAGAAGATCATTGAAGATTTAAGGCAAGCCTTGGAAAAGACCCGAGCTAAATTAGGAAAAATAAAAGAGGATAGCAAAAAGGCTGCAACCGAATCTCAATCCACTGTGGAAAATTTGAGGATTGGACCAAAGCGACAACGATTCTATCTCCTTAGATGAAGAAGAGGATGAAGAGACCCGAGATCAAGACCACAGTAAGTAACCTGAAGGCAAGCCAACAACAAAGATGGAGCTCTTGAAACAACAGAATAAGAAATTGTATCAGTTACTGTCCAAGCTACCAGAAGCACCCATCCCTGTAGCAACTCAAGCTAAGCGATGCTACGCCTTATCACGTTTTGTCAAAGAGGTAGCTAGGACAAAGGTGCCTAAGTAATTGAATATCCCTGCATTCACCAAACTCTACGATAGGACCACAGTAGTAGACCACGTGTTATAGTACAAGAAAAAGATGATGCCCCAACCTATACCAGACGAAGCTGTGGAGGCTGCCTTGTGTAAATTGTTTGGAGCTATTCTCACTGGACATGCTTTGCAGTGGCTGATGAACTGTAAGCGGGAACTATAGAGGATTTTTCTAGCTTAGCAAATAAGTTCTACCAACAGTTCGCTAGTAGCAAAGCCGTGAAGAAGGAAGATAGCAACCTGTACAGGATAGAGAAACAAGGAGAAGCTACCAGGTCATATCTGGATAGATTCAGCAAGGAAATGATAGCTATCCAGGATCTCGATTGTTCCACAGCTATCGAGGCCTTTGGAAGGGGACTACCTCACAGGTCTAGATTTTTGGAAGAGTTAACTAGGTACCCTTGCAACACCTTTGACAAAGTCCAGACTAGAGCCCAGGTGATGTCAGGACGAAAGAGGATGAGGCATCAAGGAGACTTGCCTATGACGACCGTCGGATAGCCAGCCAGCCGTTGCAGCAATTGGAGGAACCAGCCTTATCCTAAACGTGAATCTGTTAATAACGTATATTCTTTTCCTTCCTCGCAGGTCTCAGGTTGCTTCCAAGGAAGCTGGCCAAGCATTGAATCATACTACTTCAATGTGGATATTGGAGGAGTGATGCATGCCCTACACAAGCTAGGGGACACGGTGCGATGGCCTAAGAGGACTGACAAGCTAGACTACTTGAAGGATAAGGCAAAGTGGTGCAGCTATCATAACGATCATGAACACCAAACCGAGGAATGCTTCCATCTTAGAAAGCAGGTAGCATACTTTCTGAAGAAGGGCTACTTGAACCACCTAAAAGACAGGAAGGATAAAAACCAGAAAGACCCCAAGATGCCTGGACCACCGCCACCTCTAGATACATCTAGTAATTAGTCTGATCTCTTGTGGATCTGAAATTTGTGGACTAACTTATTCTGCTGCCAAGCATTTTGCAAGGGATGAAACATGTACTCAGAGTAAACCAGATCATCTGAGAACTAAGGAAGATAAGAAGCTGCCCCAACATGACCATAACCTTCGATGGACACGATGTATAAGAACACGATCACCGCGACAGATTGGTCATATCATTGCAAATAAGCAACTGCCCCATGAAAAGGGTCATGTTAGATAATGGTTGCACAGCAAACATAATCTTCAAAGACACCCTAAGAGAAATGGGGTTCAAAGATCCTAATTTAAAAAAGGCACAAAAAGTACTAGTACGATCTACTGGAGAAACGAAACACACAGAAGCAAAAATCAATCTCACCACTTGGGCAGAAGGGATAAACATGACAAGAAGGTACAACGTGAAAGATTGCCCTTTGACTTACAACGTCATTTTGGGTACACGTTGGATACATAAGAAGAAAGTTATTCTATCCTCCTACCACCAAGTATTGAAATTCCCTTCACCTAGGGTTTTGACCATCGAAGGAGACAAGAAGATAGCTAGAGATTGCTACAAGAACACGCTAAAACCAAAGCAGTCAAGTATCTAGCAATTACAGGAAGGGTCAACACCAGCTAGTCCAAAAGAGTTACAACTTAACGAGGTGGTGTTATACCCTGCTAGGCCAGAACGGCTAGTTTCGATTAGAGCCAGCTTAATGAAAAATCAGAGGGCGAACATCCTAGCTTTCTTAAGGGAGAACGCAGATTGTTTTGCTTGGTCCCACGAGGATATGATAGGTATCATCCCAGACGTGATAACACATAAGCTAAACGTAGATTCAGCTGCGAAACCAGTCAAGCAAAAAAGGAGGAAATTCGCACGAGAAAGGAACCAAGTAATCAATGAAGATGTACAAAAGCTACTAGAAGCTGGAAAAATCAGAGAAGTAAAGTACCAAAAATGGTTGGGTAATGTGCTGGTGGTAAGCAAGAAGAATGGCAAATGGAGAGTATGCATAGATTTCACAAAGTTAAATAAAGCTTGCCCAAAAGACCCTTTTCCTTGCCACATATTGATACGATGGTGGACGCAACAGCTAGAAACGAGATTCTCACCTTATTGGACGCATACTCTGGGTATAATCAGATGTTGATGCATCCAGAAGACCTTGAAAAAACAGCTTTCATGACAGATAAAGGAATATATTGGTACAAGGTCATGCCCTTTGGGTTGAAGAATGCAGGAGCCACCTACCAAAGGCTGGTGAACAAGATGTTCAAAAAACAATTAGGAGACACCATGGAAGTCTACATTGACGACATGCTAGTAAAGTCATAGAAAGATGGAGACTACCTACAACACCTAAGAAAAATCTTTGAGGTACAGTGCAGCTACAGTATGAAGCTAAACCCCTCAATATGTTTCTTTGGAGTGTCTGCAGGTAAGTTCCTAGGATATATAGTAACCCCAAGGGGCATGTAAGCATACCAGTTCAGGCTAGAGCAATAATAAACATCCAATCACCCAGAAACTTGAAAGAAGTTCAAAATCTGACTAGTAGGGTAGCTGCATTAAACAATTTCATCTCTAGGCCATCTGATAAGTACCACCTGTTTTACATAAGAACAAGTCTTTAAGTGGAAAGATGACCATGAGACAGCACTGCAAGAACTGAAATGGTATTTAAAGTCGCCACCTCTGTTATCTAAATTGCAAGTTGGAGATTGGTTACAACTTTACTTAGTGGTAAGTAGTAAAGTTGTATGTGCAGTTCTAGTAAGAGAGGCAGACGCCCAACAGCTTCCCATCTACTATGTAACCAAGTCCCTCTTAGATGCTGAAACTACATATTCTTCACTAGACAAACTTATTTTGGCCCTTGTTACAGCATCTAGCAAGCTCCGACATTATTTTGAATCACATCCTATTATTGTCATGACTAATTGTCCTACCAAAGCTATGTTGAAAAGACTGGAACTGTCTGGTAGGATGGCTAAACGCGCAATTACATTAAGCAGCTATGACATAAAGTATCACCCATGAAATGCCGTCAAGTCTCAAGCTCTAGCTGATTTTGTGGTTGACTTTAGCCCTGATCCAAATCTAGCAATGCAAAGAGAAGTGAACGGAATAAACCAAGTACAAAACTACCAAGTATGAAAGATATTCGTAGATGGTTCATAAAATGTTAGAGGAGCAGGATTAGGGATCGTGCTAAAATCTCCACAAGGGGACAAGATAGTACAACCCATTACATGTAACTTTAAACCTACCAACAACGAAGCAGAATATGAAAATTTGGTTGCAGGAATGACACTAGATAGAAACCTTGGGGCAACAGGGTTAGAATTTTACAGCGACAACTTGCTCATTGTAAGCATGGTCATAGGGTAATTTGCAGCTAAACACTCTAAGATGACCAGCTACCTAGAGCTGGCTAAACAAACAGCCTTGCACATTTCTCTTTTCAAACTCACCCAAGTACCTAGGGACCAAAATACCCAAGATGTTCCCCTAGCCAACATAGGATTAGCCCTTAGAAAGAACAATCTAATATCCATACCTATCATCCACCTAGCCAAGCCAGCTATAGCAAAAACAGAAGCAGACTTAGTTCTAGCTACAACCAATTTAAATCCAGCTAATTTAAAAATTAACACAGTACCTAACGACCAGTCATGGACGAAACCACTCTGCGGTTACTTACAGAATGACACCTTACTGGACGACAAATTGGAAGCCAGATAAATTAGGTGCAACATGTCAACTAGGGGAGTACTCCAAAGGTGCTTAGAAAAAGAGGAATGGCAGGAACAACTTAAGGTGGACAATGTGGCTCACACATAGCTGGAAGATCTCTAGCAAACAGAATCCTTAGCTACGGTTATTACTGGCTAACCATAAGACAAGACGCAAACAGGTATGTGGCTAAGTGTAGTAGCTGCCAGAGTCACGCAGGTATGACTCATAAACCTTCTGAGATTCTGTACCCTCCCTAACACCTTGGCAGTTCATGAAGTGGGGCATGGATATAGTTAGAAAACTACCTCCAGCTCCAGGACAAAAGGTATTCATGCTCTCGTTACTGACTATTTTTCTAAGTGGATTGAAGTAAACTCCTACCAACAGGAGGTTATATCCTTTATATGGACTAACTTTATGTGCAGGTTTGACATACCATCAGAGATCGTATATGAAAACCTAACCACCTCCAATCCTTGGTATCCACAAGCAAATGGTCAAGCAAAATCAATTAACAAAGTCATTATCAGTGGTATTAAAAAGATATTAGAAGCCAAGAAGGTACGATGGGCAGAGGAGCTACCTAGAATATTATGTGCTAACATGACCACACCTTGGACAGCTACAGGGCAAACCCCTTTTTCCCCAATTTATGGTTGTCAAGCAGTACTACCTGTAGAAGTGGTGAACGCAATAGCGAGGTATGAATTCATTACACAAGAGGCAAACAACGTCGAGATGGCTAACGATCTAAATACAATAGAAGAACTAAGAGATGATGCACCCATAAGGATGGCTAGCCAACAAAACATATTAGCTAGAAGCTTCAACAAGAATAAAAAGGCTAAAGTATTCAAGGTAGAGATTGGATGCTGAGGAAAGTTTTCGCCAACACAAAAGAAGTTAATGTATTGATGTTTGCTGCACCATGGGAAGGTCCATACCAGATAATAAAGGTGGTAGGCAATGGTGCATACAGACTAGCTATGACAGAAGGGGAAGCAATACCTAGATGCTGGAACATACCTAATCTGATGATTTACTACTTCTAGGCTAGTTCATAGCTCGAACCTAGTCATCAAGTAAGCCGTATCTTTCCAGTGCTCTTTTAACTTCCTTTTTCTTCGCAAAACTACTTCATGACTTAAACATTAGAGGGCTGTTGGTGGAAACACCAACATCCACTCCTAACATGTGTTATCATGCAGAATCAGCTAACCAGCTTGGCCACTTGCTCAGCTAATCCCATAAGGCTCTAGATAGCCAAATAGAGGTCTACAGACCAGAAAGCAACAACGGAGGCCAAGAGGCCGTAAATAGCTACATCGCCATCAAAGAGCATACGGATGCAAGCTTCCCCAAGCCGTAGCTCCAGATAGCTATTCAAGGTAATACCTTGAAATTATGAATAGTAACACACCGTATGCTTAGAGAAAAGGTATACCTACGATCCTAATAAGCTAGCTAGCATTCATATATTTCACATAACTAATGCTCCAAAACACAACAATCACAAATAAACACAGAAATAAATCACATAGATTATATAATTCAAAAAGTTTCAATTAAAGGTGGAAACGCAAAAAATCATTATATACAAACCAAAATGAGAAGTTAAAAGTACTGTTTTGAAAAACTAAGAAAAAAGAAATAAAAGGCCCTCCTAAACACCTTCTGCAATAGCTGCCTCTTCAGCAGCTGCTTCCTCAGTAGTTGTCTCCTCTTGCCCCTCTAAAGCTTGAGCATCTAGTTTAGGGCCTCGACCTACAAGACTAGGAGTCCGTTCTACCACATCAGCTCTAACTCCTTCAACAGTTGTTACGCTGGTAGTGTCAGCAGCTGACACATCTAGCTTGTGGAGGGGAACTCCAGGGATGATATTAGCAATGCTACCAAAGTATTCGATGTACTCGTCGCAACAACTTCTAGAATCTTCCTTAGTGGCACCTAGGTAGTAGACATCATAGGTGTCTTTAAATACCCTTTAAAACCCAATTTTCAATTTTCATCTTTCATACTTGTGTTTTAGGATTCCAAAATTAAGAGAGAGAGAAAAAAAAAAGGCGAGAAGGAAGTCCGAAAATAAAAAAATAAAAATTTTTCTGGAGTTCGGTTTTGGCAAGGAAAAGAAAATTTTTTTGTGTTGCTTTTCCGCCCTAGCCCCACCAGCAGCCTCGCCGGAGCCCTAACGCCACCTGCTGCCGTCCGTCGGACACCACCGCCGGCCACCCTCGCTCCTCCCGGTCATCCAGTATTTTCGAACCTATAAAAAAAATTCTTCTTCTTTCTTTTTGATTTGATTTTGCAAATTCATGTTTATATTTATGACTAATCATGTTTTTATAAGTTTCAATCATGTTTTATGAAGTTATGATTTGTTTTAAAGCATGAATTAAGTTGTTGTTCATGAAATTTTAGATTAGGGTTTATAAAGTTATGAAAGTCTTCATTTTTATGAGTTTTAATGATTTAAAGTTCAATATTATGATCATGAATTGTTGTTGGATGAATTTACGATGATTATATATGAATTTTAGATTGATTTTTAAGGGCTTTGAACATAAAATAAATTGCTGTCCAAATTTTGTAATCATGAAATTCAATAGAATAAATATTATGAACATGTTTTGGCTTATGAATAATTATTCTGAAGCATAGATTAGTTTCATAATGATGTTAGTAGATTTAAAAGAGTTTTGTCATGAATTTGTGATGTTTTTTATGAGTTTTCTGTGAGTTTAAAGTTAATTAATAAATCTGAAAATTTTATAAAAAAACAAGTTAAAATAAGTTTTTAAGTGTTCATATTATGCCAGTATGATCACATATTAATTCTATAATGTTACATATGACTTTTAGTATGTTTCATGAAGTTTACAAGTGATTTTAAGCATGTTTAACATGCTGTCCAGATTTTGTAAAGTGAATAATTAGGATTTTAAAGTATGTAATGAGCATGAATTGGTCATATAAATTAAGTAATACATTGTATGATTGAGTTGTGTTGTTTTTGAGGTTTTTGAAGGAGTTTTGATTATCTTAAATTGCTGTCCAATTTTCTAAAGTGACATAAAATTTATGTTGAGGTTTTATAAAGTGTAAAGAAGTCTCGAAAATCAAGTAATCTTGTAACAGAAAGATTTAAGTGAAGTATGGAATTGAATAGAGACCGTATAGGGAATGTTTTGGACAAGTTTCCAATATAGAATGTTAGTTTAGAGTTGTTGTAGAATATAGTCAACAAGGTTTTAATTTAGTTTCAGGTTTCTTTATGTAGGAGGCTTCGAATTAGTCAAGTTTTAGAAGTTGTGGCGGAGCACCACTATTTCACAAGGTACGTAAGTACTAAAGACAAACATAAGAATTAGAATTCATGCTTGGATGATCCTTTATATTATGTATGTTGTTATATATGCTTGTTTGGATTATGAATTGACGTGCATGACAAGTTTAATTAGAAGCATGATTTCATATTATGTTGACATTCCATGTTGAATAGCAATATAAAGTTCATAAGATTAAATTGGAATGTTATGATCAATTTAATTTGACCAATAGCTTACTAATAAAGAAAGGAAGTTATTTAAAGTAGGTTAGATACGCAATCAACAAGAAAAGTAGTTGTGAATTTTTATTCAAATGATTAAAGGAAGTTAATGAGCAATTATTTTTATAAATGTTTCCACTCACAGTATAATGTGTGATCAAGGAAGAAGTAAATAGTTACCAACTCACAGTTAATGTGTGGTAAAGGAAGTTCAGTTTAATTAAAGGACACACATGAGATTATTTTTGAATCACTTCAATTTAAAGATAATTAATACGACTTGCTTGATTTGATGCATGATTTATGTGATGTTGTATGTGAGTCATAACATTGTTAAACTGGTTAATCAGGTAAAGTGTAAGAGGATTTGCATCAAAACTCTTAGAACGTATATACCTCGAGTATGAACAATGGGAGAAGTCGTAAGGAATAGAGATTTATGGCTTCTAATTAGAGTACAAGACGTTGTACTGTTTTATATTTTTAATGCGCTGGAATTACGTCACTTCATGTGACATAGGTAATACCTTTTTGGAGTTGTTCCCAAGTTGGTGCCCAATAGAGTGATTTTAAAGGAAGGAAACCTATTCGATGCAGAATCCCCGTTTAAACATAATAATTAATTTGTTGAGTCTACGCACAAGTGAAGATTTCACTAGTAGAAAAATAGCTTATTTGTATCGTTTTTTATGACCTATTTGTATTGTTTTACACACGATACAATTGGAGGCGTAACAAATAGGAAATCCTATTTGTATCGTTTGTTAGAAACGATGCTAATAGTGTCTATTTGTATCGTTTTTTTACAAAAACGATACTAATAGTGGTTTTTTAAAATATAAAAAATAGCTATTAGTATTGTTTGTTTTTAAAAAACGATAATAATAGCGATTTTTGAAAAAAAATAAAAAATAAAATCACAATTCTAATGAAATAATAATACTAGTAACCAAAAATTAAAATTATTATAACAAATACTATATTAAATTGAATAATAATAATAATAATAATAAATTATTACAAAGACATTAATGATACATAAAGGGGCATAATTAATGATACATGGAAACTATTTCCTTGAAAGTTAGACCTTCTTTGGGCAAGAACTTCCTGAAGAACTCCCTGAATACAGTAGTGAGCATAACACAGGAAATTGGTTGCTAGCTCCCTATCTTTTGCTGCCAATTGTGATTCAAGCCTCTCAATCTGGGCCTCCAACCTTGACATGTCAGAGTTAAGCCTACAAAAATACCCAGAAGGCTAATTATGAAAGTGTCTATATTATGGCATATAACAATACCGAATAGTTCATAGACAAGTAGACGCCTGATAATACAAATGTCATGTAAGGGAAGCAGTTGAAAGACAAAGAAGTTGTCAAGATTCGTTGGCTCGATTAGCAAAGGAAGCAAGGAGCACAATAGCATGACTTCAATCAAATAGAGACATTTTTGGCATACCAACATCCATATGCTACACTAGAAACCATAATTGGTCCACTAATCTAATTAGTTTAGAAAATAGTAACAGAATATCAACCCAATAAACAACTTCACTAAATTTTGAAAAACTTTGAACAGTCAGTTATAATTAATCGAACACAATCGATATAAACAAAATAAACATAACTACTCACTAAAAAGCAGATGAGCTAATTCCGGTAGGACTTCAAACCCTCAAGTCCCTCATGGAAGTAATGGACATAACTCAATTCAACAAAAACTTCACCATGAACTCGATTCGATAAGCATATAAGAACACCTGATTAAAAAGCATATTACACATTCAATTAACATTTACAACGATAAATTAAAATATTTCTGTCCATTACAGGAAAGGATTAAGTGACATGCACAAATGACCAAGAAAGAATGTCGAGCTTTAATAATAAGAAGTGGGAAAAGAGAATATGTTTAAAACAAACATGATTTCAAATGTCAAAAGATTTGTTCTTATATTAAGGCATCAAACCTGATGGGAGACGACATAATAACAGAGCATAGATAAAGTGGCAGCTGCACTGATTTGCTCATGATTCAATGCAATGATCAATTGCGAACTTACAAAATTTGATACCATTCATGATCATTAGCACCATTTGTCAGGCGAATTTCTTAGCATAAAAATTAAGTACAGTAATTATTAAGCTTATAATAGCAGTAGCAGATATCATATATGCCATACTTTGAATGCCAACTTCATCAAGACAGTAGGTAGATAACCCAGTATCTAGAGCCCCTTCTAGAACAGTTACATCATATCCCTGAATCATCAATTACCCGCAATTCAAAACAATCCATCAGACACAAACCACAAAACATTAAACAACAACAACAACTGCAGCTGTGGCAGCAGTAGCAACAACAACAACAGCTGCAGTCACGGCAACAACAACAAAAAAGCTGAATTGTAATGGGAATAGAGTACAGTCTGCTAATTAAGGCGGTCGAGTGTACTTCTGCAAGAAGTGTCCTAATAATCATCCTAGCAAGGATTGTACCGGAAATTTAGTGAGTTGTCATTGGTGTAACAAGCTCGGACATCACGAGTATGAGTGTTACTCTAAGGGTAAGGAAAAGGAAGGACAAAGGTAGTAGTTCAAGGGTAATTTAGCAGTAGGTTAGCAAAAGGGTTTCCAAGGGAACATGGGAGGAAATATAACACAACAAGCAGGAAAATGGAATGGAAATGGCAATGCCAAAGGCCAAGTTAAGACCTCGAATGCTGGAAAGCTAAATATGATGGCACGAAATGATGCGGATGCTAATAAGGGTGTGATTACTGGTACTTTCTCTATTCACTCTATTCTTGTTAAAGTTTGTTGCATTCTGGTGCAACGTATTCTTTTGCATCCACTAATGTTTTGCAAAAGTTACTGCATGTTTAGGAAAAAGTAGATACAATAGATATGTCAAAAGTGATACCGTTAGTGCAAGAAGTTTATGTTCAAAAAGGTATTTGGATGTCCCAATTGAGATAGAGGGAGTGGAGTTTAAGGATAACCTAATCGAGTTTTAGTTAGATGACTTAGAGGTGAACCTAAGGACGGGTTGGTTTACTGAACATAAAGCTGAGATTTTCTGTGGAACATAAGAAATCTCATTAGTTAAGAAGGTGAGCTATTAGCGGGCAGGAAAGTTGAAACATAACAAAATAGTGTAGATGATGATGTATGCTAGGTACGTAAATCCCAATTTACTTTTGTGTGTGAGGAATGTAGATCATGTCGAGTCTTAAAAGCAAGAATACATCGAGGTAGTGAGCGATTTCCTATACGTGTTTTTGGATGAGATTACGTGAATGTCGCCGAAGCGAGAAATCAACTTCACCATAAACTTAGTGCCAAGAACGGCGCCCATTTCCAAAGCACCATATAGGATACCACCTGCGGAAATGAGTGAGTTGATGAAGCACTTATAGGATTTATTGGAAAAGGGTTACATATTAGGCCTAGTGCCACAACTTGGGGAGCGCTAGTGCTGTTTGTGAAGAAGAATGATGGGTGAATGAGGTTGTATATTGACTATAGGGAGTTGAATAAGGTGATGATCAAGAATAAGTATCCTTTACCAAGAATTGATGACTTGTTTGATCAGTTGAATGGAGTTAATGTGTTCTCAAAGATCGATTTAAGGTCAGGATAGCATCAATTGAGGATTGTTGACAAGGACATACTGAATTCATATTTTCATACGAGGTATAGGTACTATGAGTTCACCAATATCCCTTTTAGGTTGCCGAATGTGCCAGCAGTTTTCATAAACTTGATGAATAGTATTTTTCAACAGTTTTTGGATAAGTTTGTGTTTATGTTCATTGATGACATTTTGGTGTACTCTAAGCGCAATGAGGAGCATGTAGAACATTTCAGAACTATTTTGACAATACTAAGGGAAAATAAGTGTTATGCTAAGTTCTCGAAGTGTGATGATGAGTTTAATATTTATATTATTTTTCTGCCCAATTCCCTAATGATTTATGGACTAACCAGGCTCATTGGAGCCAAATTTGATGCAAATAGTGTTTTTTTAGTGTTTTGTGTGGTTTTATAAATTTTTGTAGGAAATGACGAATTTTCGGTTGATTTTACTACCTAATTTCGGCACTTGAGAGATGAATATAACTTATGAGAATTTGGAGAATGATTAGATACATTTTACAAATCATTGGAACAAATTTGACGTCTTACATGACTTGTTAGAGAAATGTGAGAAGTAAAAGTGAAGAATTAAGAAGTTTAGAAATGAAGATTTTGACCACTGTCCACTATTTTGAATGTATCTCACCATATATATGTCGGATTGATCGGATTTTTGTTGCACTAGAAAGTAGACTCAAAGGGCTTTCCACCAATAGGTCACACACTCCATGGAAAATCTTGTATCAAAAGTTGTGGCGATTTCAAAACGAACCTGAAATTCTGAGAGCTTTTGTCATCTCATGATGCGGAAAAGAATTTTGTTCTATGCGGACGCAGGGCACACCTTTTTTGCCATTTTGCTGGAGATCGACTTTTTAGGTTATTAATTATTATAAATCCCATTAGGCTTGCAATTAAGGCACGATTTCCTAGGAGCACAGGAGACACTTTTCATTACTAGTTTAATTATTCAGTTTTATAATCCAAATTAGCTCTCTTAATTACTTTCTCTCTCTAGATTAAGTTAGATTAGTTTACTTTGTTGAAGAATTTTCAATTCGATTCAAGTTTCTTTTCCATTCAACATTGCTAATTTCTTTTCTCTTTCTTTGTTAATTATTTTTAATTCATGTTTATTATTTTTATTAGTTTAATTAATTAATGTTATTTAGTTTTTGTTTCTTAATTTGTTTATGATTGTTTATTTAGTTAATTATTGTTCTTATTTGTTTATGATCGTGAATTTAACTTTGTTTATTATTGTATTTTTTATAATTTTGAGCGAGCAGTTCTTTTCTAGGGTTTATGGGATCCATGAACTCATTAATGAACTAGTTTAATATTAATCGATTAGTTCCTGATTAGTAATGACATTCCTGTTATTGATTTATATCAATTGCGGTTAAATTGTGCGCAGATTTAGTTGTAAGTTTGGTAATTGTCGAAATTGAGGCTGAGAGGTAAGATTATCACTATAAGACCACCGAATAATAGGCAAAACAAGACTATGCGAGCGAGAGCCGGTAAAGGAGTTTTGAGGGAGTCTAAGTATGAGAGAATCAGTGGGTCCTAATTCAATCAATTTTTCGGAATTGATTGGTTTATGTTTTATAAATTCGTTAGTTGTTTACGATGAATCGATTGCCTTAGGTTTTAGTCAATTTGAGACAATTCTTATTTTAATTTTATTAATTTTATTTTAGTTAGCAATTAATCATAACCAAGGCGCTTTTTACAATTTAATTTTTTTAGTACCAGTAGTGTTTCATTGCTTCCTTGTGTATTCGATCCCTACCTCCCTAGCTATATTAGTTATTGTTGTTTGATTTAATTTTGAGAGGTGTGCGATAGCCGTTTCCAATTTTTGTGCTATTGTCGGATGTGGAGCTGGGGCTTTGGGGGCCTACATGCGCATTTTTCGGACATCGAATGTCGTTTAGTTTGATTGCATATTGTGAGTATGCTTGTCTTAGGGAGTGAGTCTAAAAGCTAAAAACCCAAGTAGCGAAGTCGCCACCGTCCTCCTTTCGAGAGATAACAAAACCCCATTAGGTCATAGCCCAAGAGAAAAAATGACAGCCAATGATAACAAGGTCTCATATCTCTGGATTCGGGGAAAAGGGTAAAGACAACAGTAAGTCACAGTGTCCCCCCGCTTCTAGCAACCTCTACTTATTCTCATGTGTTATTTCACAATCATAATATTGAATTATAAAATATATATTTCCAATTTAGACATACAAACACATATGGTAATAGGCTAGGCGAGTTTTTAGTTAATGCACACATTTTTCCAGTTTATCATGCATGAGTGATCGCTTTAAGATTAAAGTTTATTTTTATCTTGGATTACTTGAAACATGCCTTTAGGTCTTTCAAGATAAACATGATTTCTATGTGGTTAACAGCATTAAACATTTAGCATGAAGGTCACAGAAATCCTAAAGCAAATGTTTCTACTTAAGGTCAATTTTAATTTATGGTCGAATTATCAATTAGTCAATGTTACATGAATTTAATTTTATTACATGTCAATTATGTAATAAAGCATTAAAATCATACAATCATACAAACTAACTCCTTTGAGAACTTAATATGATTATTTCGGTGTTGTTGACCTCGTTAGAAGTATCATTCGTGCAAAGTACCTTGAACATGTTTGTTTGCTGGATGTTGCCAAGACTTTAAGTCTTCCAAAGTTTGTTGTAGGTGGCTAGATAACCATGACTTGGGAAATGTCCATATACAACCGTTATGTTGCCGAAATTTCTGCTCAAAATTCTCGCATTTTGCAGGTCTAGTTCAGACGACTATATTGTGGAGGTGGAGGACGTACGACAAGTGTCCTCCAAAAGGCATACATGGGCACCTGGGGAGTGGAAGCTTAGCATGATGGCTTTCGACCATTCTCAGCACATTTCTCACTATCCCCCCTAAGGCCATGTGAGTAGCTAACTTCTTTTCATTACATTTTCTTATTTCTTTTCTTTTTTTCTGTTCTTTTATTCATACATATGTTATTCTTTTTCAGGATGGCCACCATCTAAGGGGATTTGGCTCAAGTACCTCATTCCTAGAGGGGTACGCCTTACTCAGTGGGCAACATGATCCTGATCTTCTCCAATTGCTCTTGGGATGCGGGTTTGACGACTTCATACAGGGCCTTCAAACCCTCAAGAGCATAAAGAGCGCTCGTGTGTTTGTTCTTTACCACTTGGAGTGGTGATGGGACACAAAGCTTCCACCGATCCATTGCCTTCATGTGAAATCGTACTTAAAAGAAGAAATTGTGTATTTCTTTTAAATCAACTTCATACTGTACTGAAAGAAATGGTCATCAACATTAGTAGTGTTGACCTTGGAATGGTTACTTAGTAACTGAACCCTTTGTCCTTTAGTCCAAGGGCCATGCATGGCCATGGGAAGATGGTTCTTCTCATTACGGTCCTTGACCTTTATTGGTACCACATCAGGGATTTTAGGTGAACCTATTTTCCTTCCTTGTCTAGAGTGTATTCCTGAGTCTGATGGGGTTGCTGGCACTTCTCGGTTTGCTCAGATTGCCCTTTCTTTCAGCAGCTAACTTTGGTATCGATACCTTTGTCGTCACTTGCAGGAAGATCTAGTGGTACTCCGAGCCTTTCCGAGATATACCTGTCGTTCGGTTTTACTCCCACGGACGTTCCATCGATGAGCTAAGACCATGCAACTTAGGAAACTAGCTTCTCGTTTGGTGTATGCATGCCTAAATGTACACATTTGACTTTATTAATGTAAACTGAATATGACTTTGTATGTATTTGATCTTATACAAGTTGGACTTGATTTTGTATTGGTTATTCGACTCGTTTGATTTTTGATTTTGGCTTTGACTTTGACCTTGACTCGACTCAAGGTAGGGCACCGACTTTCTCCCTGAAAAAGAAAATAAAAAAAAATGACTCGGACTAGAGAAAAGTGAAATAGGGTCAGAAATTGAGGAAGACGTGCACGAAAATCGAGGTAAAATGTAATACCCCGTATTTTTAGGCATGTGTATAATTAAAATTAATATTTATAAATACATTTTAACGCTTATAAATGTATTTTTATTATTTTATGAATAATAATGGCCTAACGAATTAATTAATTGAAGAAATTTAATTAATTAGTGAGTTAAACATTTATTTCAAGTTTATAAAGTTATAAAATATTTTTATAAAGGTTGAATAATAATTTAAATTTTTACAAATGTTGCCAAATTGGGATTTTTAAAGGTTTCCTAAATAGTTTTAAAACAAGGGCACAAAAGTAATTTCATTCATTGAGGGTAATTTAGTAATTTCACAAAGTGAATTTTGGGGTCTATAAATACCCCTTTAAACCTGAATTTTCAGAATTAAAATTAGGTTTTATGTTTTTGAATTTACAAAAATAAAAAAGAATGAAAGAAGAAAAAAACGAAAACCTAAACCTAAACGGACCCCAATTGCCAGCCACCTGATCGAGGACCCGTGACCACCAGCGACCAGCATCGGCCACCAACAGCAGCTAGCAGCTGGTCCGGCAGCCGACAGCCGCCTCCTCGTCGGCCCCTCTCCCTTTTTTACTTTCTGATGTTGTAAGTTAAAAAAAATTCTTCTTCTTTTTAATTTAATTCAATCATGTTTATAATTGTGTTTATATTCATGTTCTTATAATTTATGATCAAGTTTTGTGATGTATAATCAAGTTTTAAAAAGGTTTTCATGAATTATTAAATTAGGGTATTTTTTAAGTTAATGAACAATAATTAAGTTTATGATTTTTATGTTCTACATTAACCTAATATGATCATATTACTAATAATAATAATCACCATTAGAGAAGAGGTCATTTAATTTATGGCGGAAATCTCGTAGTAAATAATTTTTTCCGTCGTAGAAAAGGGGTCGTAAATATGAACCTGACGTAGGCTAGAAAAGGGGGATTATGCAATTACGTTATATTAATGCTTTATGGTCAAATGATACTGTTTATGATGTTTTTAGAAGGATTTTTAAGAAAATATTATTGCTGTTAATTTTTATAAGTGTGAATAAAAATAGTAGTGGTATTTCAATCATAATTTTAACTATGAAAAATAGTTTTTAATGCATGAAATTAAAGTATAATGATCTTGCAATATTATTATATTATTTTATGCATGATTCATGAGGTTTATAAGGGTTTTAATTGAATTTTAAATAATTTAATATTGCTGTAATTTAATTATAGTGATGAATAGAAATAGTAGGGATGATTTGATTATGTAATTAAGTATATAAAAGGGTTTTTAATGTTCAAAACTAATATAATGACCCTTTGATATTATTATATTATTTTATGCTCAAAGTATGATTTTAGAAAGGTTTTTAAGAGGCTTTAAGCAATGTAATATTGCTGTAAAATTTAATAAAGTGTTTCCAAGAATAGTAATTAAAAATGTTAGTTTCATGCTAGAATTATTCTATAAGTATTTTAAATGCATGAAACTATCATAGGGTGATCATAGAACATAGAAATATTGTTTTATGGTCAAATTATGATGTTTAGAAAGGTTCAAAATAATTTATAAGTAAGTTTTCAAAGCTGCCTTTTTTGGTAAAGTAGGAAAAGCAAGAGTTTTAGAACAGGAAATTAAAACGAAAAGTTTGGAATTGACTAGAGACAACATAGGGAAGGTTTTGGTTGATTTTTCAACCTTAAACGTTAGTTTAGAGTTGCTGTAACGTTTAGTTAAAGTAAGTTTTTAATTACTCACCGAACTTTATTTTGGTAGGAGGCTTCGAGCTAAGAAGATTTTAGTAGTAATGGCGACTCATCGCTATTATACAAGGTACGTAAGTACAAATGGTTTCTCATGAGTATAGGATCATGATAGAAGTAGTTTAATTACACAAGTTTCATGATAGAAGCTTCATGTTGTGAAAACTATGTTGTGTTGACTTATGTTGACTTATATGAGCAAGTTTCCAGTTATGCATGATTACATGATATTTCATGAGTTGACTACTACTTTATGCATTTAGTTTTTATAGTATTATTAATACATCAGGGATGTTGGAATTTATTGATTAAAAAGAAATTGACTAGTAGTCAAAAACAGAAATGAAAAAGGAAAAATATGTTGCTAATCAACTAGAGTAAAAGTAAGGTACTTACTGAATTTTTATTCACATGTAGTTTAATGAGCAAATATTTACATAGCCACTCACGGTTTAATGCGTGGTCAAGGAAACATAAATAGTTAGCCACTCACAGTTAATGTGTGGTAAAGGAGGTTTAGTTTAATTAAAAGACACACAAAATTATTTTTAGTATCACCTTAAATCAAAGATAATTAATATGGTTTGTTTGATTTTATGCATGCTCTTATGTGATGTTGTGTGTGAGTCACAATAATGTTAAACGTGTTAACTACGTAAAGTGAAAGAGCATTCGCACCAAAACTCTTGGAACGTATATACCTTGAGTATGAACAATGGAGGGAGTCGTATGGAACAGTGATCTATGACTTCTTATTGGAGTACAAGACGTTGTACTCTTTTATATTTTTAATGTGCTGGAATTCTGTCACTATATGTGACATAGGTAATACCTTCTTGGAGTTGCTCCCAAGTTAGTGTCCAATAGGGCGATTTGAAAGGAAAGGAAACCCGTTCGATGCAAAAACCAAAGTCTAAGTGTAATAAATAATTTGTATGAGTTGAGTCTATGCACAGGTTTGAATAGATGTCAACGGTAAGAGGTAAGTGTGTTATGCTTGTCTCTTATTGTAATATTAATCATGTTTCGCTTATTAATTTGTTTTCATATATCTGTTTTGTTTTATTATATGTTATGTTTTGCATATTGATCTGTTTTCTGTTTTCTCTTATGTTATGTTTTGCATATTAATTTGTTTTCTCATCTTGAGCTTCAACGTAAACCGGGGCGTCTTTTCAAATTATCCTCGTGCCTCGTGTCCTGGTCTAAAGAGGAATGGTTTACTTGGTTCGTACACGACCTATCCTACGATGTTTAGATTTTAGAATTTTTTTCACTTGTGTCAATGAGTTGAATCTTAAGACATATGCAAGGCCTATCATGGCTGCTTCCTAGTTCTATATGAATGTATGATGCGTAGTATTTCGTCATCCCCTTGTCTTTTTATTTATTTTATTATTGAGGGGAAGATGAAAACATTTTGTACAAAATGAATGTCATGCAACCTATGGGGGTCTATATGAACCTTTAGTCGATGCTATAAGAAACCATAGTCTACATGTGACTCTCTAGGTGAAAAGGGCTACGAGAAAGCTAGGCTCCCGTAGACAACATTGATACAAGCATAATGCATGTGGTCACATAGCATGTCGCACATAACAACACACCTATGTATGAGGTCAAGTCCAACAACCTTAGCTAAGGTTCCTAGTGGCAAACAGAAGTAAGGCTTTAAGGAATCCAAGAGAGTACCATGAGTAGGGTGTATCCAACTATCCACAGCACATCTCAGTGGTGATCCAAGTGGGGCATCTTTTATGAATCACATAGGTCAAATAATTCACGAGTCATGGTTGGGATGGACTTCAATTAAAGAACGGCCTTAGTTAGATCACCTGACAAACCGTAACGTTAATCCCCTGGGGGTGTCTCAAGTATAGAATATATTTTAAGAGACGTGTATCCTAAAGTAAGATCCTCACGTGGGAATTGCATGCATTATTCATAGCAAGTAGAATTCAATATTATAACTATGAAATTACGAGACTTTTTGAGTGTCGTCCACTTTCCTTTAAAAATAAAAGAATACTCCCTAGCGGAGTCGCCAAACTGTGGAGTCGGGGCTTTGGGGGCCCACGTGACCTTTTAACGGACATCGAATGTCGTTTAGTTTGATTGCATAGTGTGAGTATGCTTGGCTAAGGGAGTGAGTTTAGAAGCTCAAAACCCAAATAGAGAAGTCGCCACCGTCCTCCTTTCGGGAGCTAACGGAACCCCATTAGGTCATAGCACAAGGGAAAAAGTGACATGCAAGGATAAGAAGGTCTCATATCTCTGGATTCGGGGACGAGCGTAAGGACAACAGTAGGTAACTGTGTCTCCCCGCGTATAGCGGCCTCTACTTGTTCTCATGTGTAATTTTACAATCATAATATTGAATTATAATATACATATTTCTTGTTTAGGCCTACAAACATATGGAAATAAGCTTGGCGGGTTTTTAGTTAATGCACACATAATTTCAGGTTTATCATGCATGGGTGATCGCTTTAGGATTTAAATTGATATTAATCTTGGATTAGTTGAAACATCCCTTTAGGTATTTTAAGCTAAACATGATTTCTATGTGGTTAAAAGCATTAAACATTTAGCATGAAGATCACATAAAGCCTAAAGCAAATGTTTCTACTTAAGGTTGATTTTAATTTAAGGTCGAATCATCAATTAGTGAATGTTACATGAACTTAATTTCAAGACATGTCAATTATGTAATAAAGCATTAAAATAATATAATCATACAAACTAACTCCTTTGAAGAACTCAATATGATTATTTCGATGTTGTTAGACTCATTAGAAGTACCTTTCATGCAATTCGTCGACGATCCCTTAGAACCGAGAGGTTGAAGAACCTTAATTAAGTAATAATAATAATAATAATGATGATGATGATGATGATGACGATAATGATAATAATAATAATAATAATAATAATAATAATAATAATAATAATAATAATAATAATAATAATAATAATAATAATAATAATAATAATAATAATAATAATAGTATTAATAATAATAAGTTATGTGTCTTGTAGAGTAAATGGTTTCCGATGTAGGGCACGAAAACCGAGAGAAGTTTAGAGAGACAAAGTGGCGAATAAGAGAGAGAGTTAGAGAATGTGAATGTGAAGTTGTTCGAATGAAGAAGTGATCGAACGATTTGTTAATGATTTAAGGTCGAAGGAGAGGGGGTATTTATAGGGTTAGAAGTTACGTAAGCGAGCGCCGGGGCGCCGCAGCAGCATCAGAACGCACAGGAGTGAGCACTAAGGTGTCCCACGTACGCCTTGGCGCTTAAGGTGGGCGCTAGGATGCTCGGTGAGCACAGCCCCCTTGGTTGTCTGGCTGCTGGCTGAGCGTCTGGGCGCTACCCCTGCGTCGTGACGCTTGACCTTCAAATTTATGGTTTTCACGTGGAGGATCTCTGATGCTTCCTTATTTCGTATATTAACTTCCACAAACCAGAATATTTTGATATATTATGAAATAATACAAAATTTACTTCCATAAACATTTTATTCACTTCCATACCCTATAGTTTCCATAAGCCGAACAAACCTTTCTAGAAGGTTCGTCGAATCAGGTCACATACGCTTAATTTAATTTTTTTTATGTTCGAAAATGAAATTAAAAAAATGTAAATGATAAAATGAAATATGAAAATAAGAAAATAAAATAAAAAACTAGAAAAATTATTTTAAGCGTACTTCGACCATCATAATTCATAATCTGTTAACCCTTTCTGACAAAGGTTTTATTTATTTATTTAATTATTTTCAAGCAATCAACTTTCAGAAATCGGACATGTTTGCGACATGGTACACGATAATCAGTAACTGTTGGGTGGGACCAAATGTAGGTGTTTACACCGGGGAAGCAACTATTTAATTCTACTAGTTGGGTTAAAATTTTTTTTTTTCGTTTCTCTTTTTTTTCCCTTTTTTGTTTGTTGTTCCTTTTTTAGTTTTTTTTTTTTGTTTTCTTCTTTTTTTTATTTTTGCTTTTAAATTTTTATCCCTGTTCCTTTTTTCCTCTCTCTAAAAAATGATGGTACCTTTTCGTCTACGCCAACATGATCAAGAAATATTTTGGAGATATATGTATAGACTTTGACATGCAATTGGACCTTATCATCGTTTTCTCAATATGAATTGTGCAATATTATATTTGAAAATTTGAATATTAATACAAAATCGGCATTGGAAGCTATAAGTAATTATAAATTCATGAGAAATATTTTAGAAGAAGGGTGGAATTCAATTCAGGAGTTTGCTAGAGAAACCAATGAGAGAAATATGGAATATCTTGATGGTTTACAATATGGAATCATCCTATAACAATATGGAATATCTTGATGGTTTGAGAGAAATTAAGCAAGATATTATGGAACTTGCTAAACAATTTGACAAAATAAGGGAGGAACAAAGATTAATTGAACAACAATCTGACCTTATTCGGCTTTGAATACAGTAGCAACAACTTGATGATTATAATTTGAATATGAAATGTTATTCGATTCTTGTCACTGATGATGATGGTCCAAAAGAGAAAATTGACGATCTAACATTGGATGTCCTCATGGAGAAACAATCTTTAATTTGCAAATCATCTGTTGAAAAACTGTCGATTACAGAATTATTTGCCACAAACTCTTATGTTGACTTGCTTATTGACGAAGGTGAACTAATTAAAAGATTTCTGGATGAAAATAATGGTAAAGTTAATCCTCATGATGAAATTATGAATTTAATCTTGGTAGTAGAGGAAATCAAAGGTGATTACTTTCTTTCTCTAGTTCCTCATATTCTTTCGTATTCTTATTTATTTTCTCTCAACTCTTATTCTTGCTATTCTTTTTTCTCTTTTATTTTTAATTTTTTATTTTTATGCAAACAATTTCATTTTTGTGAGAGTAAATGCGTTGGTATCTGAGGCATATGTAGTGCTAAGTGAAATGTTTGCAGGAGCATTTGATAAGCTTCTCAAGGCATTGAATTCTTCTTATTGATTTGAGTAACATTAGGTCGTGGGGGACCATTATAAACCTACGCTTACCAGGAGGCAACCCAAGCTTTCCATTCCCTCATTCATTCTTCATGTTTATATGTCCCGGGACGGGACAATGTTTAGCTTGAGGAAAGTATGTTTTACTACTTTCTTAGATTAATTTTTATTAATTTTTTAGGATCGTTGCTTGGTTTGTACCATTCACTATGACCGGGAGTTTACTTTCAACACAAAAAGAGTTTTACTAATTACTTAGATTAGTTCTAGAGAGATTTATGATTAATGAGTAATTCTCGTCCCAGCTTGAGTTTATTTGAGATATTGACTATTCATGTACCCCTTATGCTATTTTTGAAAACTTTATGACTCTTGACTGCAGATGAATTGACATGTATGATTTGCTGGCCATGACTTGATCTTTAATTGCTAGAATTACTTGTATTGTTCAACTCTTTCAACCTTGCTTGGGTCTTGGACTTCAACTGTGTTAACAGGAGGATTTGAGCCACTTTTGCATACATTGATTTTTTTATTATATTTCTTTCATGTGTGATTAGTTCTTGGTGCAATTATGATCTTAAATTTGACATTAAATTGTAGTAGCTTTAGCTATGCTTTTGTGCATGTCGCAAATGATGAGAGGCTTTCATTTGTGTTAGGAGCCTCTAAAGTTACATGTTTAAGGCATTCCATCTCATATTTTCCCTTGATCCTATGTTCTGAGCCTTTTATCCTTCATTCGTAATTTTAGCCACATTACAACCTTATTCAGTCGTGCTTCATTGATTATGATGTATGCCCAAGCTTGGCTTGGGGAATTCGTTGAGTTGGTTGTGGTGTTGTGATGCATTTGGTGGTGTTATTGGACGATTGTTGGTGAAAATTATTTGGAGTTGTTATTTACCGAGGTTTTTCAACAAGTTTCACACTAAGGCTCTTCATACCAATGTATGGGCTATTGCAGGTTAATTGAAAAGTTACATTCTATTTATGGCCTAGTTAGTGTGATGGTTTTGTCTATTATTTATTTTAATTGAACAAAGACAAATTATTAAGAGTCGTGAACCTAGAATTCTATTATGCAGGACAAATAAAGTGAAAAATTATAAAAGCATAATAAGTTCGAAGGTTGAAAAAAGTATGAAAAAAAGTGAAATAAATGAAACTTGAAAGTTCAAAAGTAAATTCAAAAGAAAGAAATAAATTTCAAGTTTGTGATATAGTTCTTCTTTTGTTGTTTTATGAGAATTATGGAGTTGAGGTGATTTGAAAAGAAAAGTTTGGTTAAGTTTGGTTGGAATTGGTTTTTGGAGAAGTTGTTGATATGTTTTGGAGTTGTTGGCGATTTTCTTTAATTATATATATACCCCGTATTTCACCACATTATCCCAAATTTATCCAACCCATTACCCTAGTTGTGTTACAACCTTATAAAAGTCCTTTTTTTTTAATCTTCGTGCATGTGCTATGATTATTGTCAAGCGAATCCTTTGTCATGGTCGTAGAGTATTAATTGTATTTCGAGTCGACTTTAGGATGAGTGGATACCCATTAAACAGTTGCATGAGGGTGTGAGATGTGGGATTCGGATTTCTCAAACTTGCATTTTAAACACTTTGCATTTGCATACCATCTTTGGTTGGGAGGTGAGGTTAGAGCATCATAGATATAAGCTCAATACAAAATGTGTGGAGTGAAAACCCATGAGCTATTCTAGTCGTCAATCCATTAAGCTTGCTTGGTTGGTTTTGCTTGGCTCGTATTTAGGAAGGACGGTAATTGGATGTTTATATTTTGGTGGGTCTTGATCCATGTGTTTTCGGATGTTCTTTTGAGTTATAATGGCAACTTTTTTATGGGGTATAGTCGATTTTGTATTTTCTCAGGACGAGCAAGGGTTTGGCTTAGCGGAGTTTGATGTGTCTAATAGTTATTTTAGTTTTCTTCCCAATTTCCTAATGATTTATGGACTAACCGGACTCATTTGAGCCAAATTTGATACTGATAGTGTTCTTTTAGTGTTTTGTGTGGTTTTGTATAGTTTTGTAGGAAACGACCAAATTTCGGTTGATTTTACTACCTAATTTCGGCACTTGAGAGATGAAGATCACTTGTGAGCATTTGGAGAATGATTAGATACATTTTACAACTCATTGGAACAAATTTTACATCATACATGACAAGTTGGAGAAATGTTAGAAGTAAAAGTGAAGAATTAAGAAGTTTAGAAGTGAATATTTTAACCACTGTCCACTACATGGTTATATCTTACGATCTATGCATTGGATTGAACTGGTTCTTGTTTTATTGGATAGTAGACTCAATGAGCTTTCCAACAGTAGGTCACAAGCTCCATGGAACGTCCTGTATCAAAAGTTATATCGATTTCAGAATAACCTTGAAATTTTGAGAGCTTTTGTCTCGTGATGCGGGCGCAGGGAGCTCCTTTTTGGCCATTTTGCTGGAGGTCTACTTTTTGGGTAATTAATTATTAAAAACCCCATTAGGCTTGTTGATAGCCTGTCGAAGTGGCTACCAAAGATAGACCATACAAGACTCACTAGGCTACTAGTAAGGGCAACTAAGGATCGAATCACACGAGATAAAGGTCTTTACACTAAGGTGGTCTAAGGAGTAAGTTTAAGTCGGTTTTATTTTAGAAGAAAGATTGTCACTAATGTTGATTTATTTTAACTTGATTTGAAGAATTAGAGACGACTAAGGTAACGGATACACCGCTCACTTCTTACATGAAGGCGCGGATTCGTAGGGTAAACCAAACGTAGAGGGGAATGTCAAGGGAAAGTCGTTCTAAGAGTCATGTCTACTCTCTCGAGCTAGCATGATGAACAGAACTATGAACACGGCATATTCTCATGGCGTGAGCATAAAACGGCTCCAAAGCACTTTTACACAAAGACTAGTAACGTCCCTTAACTTGAACACCTATTTTCATGGTTTTCAAACTAATCGAACATAGGGAGTCTTCACTCAACTTCATCTCTCGATCCTTCATTGAGGAACCTAAGACGACATCTATGGAAGCAAGTCATAGATTACGTGATTTAAAACCCAATGTAACGACTCTAGTTATCCCCAAGCTTGGTTTTTACAAAGAACCTACTTATGTCATGAAGGAGGTGAGGGTTTCACCCACACCTTAGCACTAAAAACTACTCACTACACATTTTACAATTTTAACACATATTTTTATTCATAATTTACAAATCATAACAAAGAAAAAAGTTATGACAATGGATTATAAACTAAACTAAACAAAAGTTTTAAAAAGGGAGATAGCTTGTTTAATTATCATATTATTACAAAGAAATAAGTTATGCAAGTGATTTAATCAAACTACAAAAGCAATTGAGAAAAATGAAGACAAGGACATGGTTTAATCTTGAGAAATAAAGCAATAGTGCAAGGACAAGATTAACTTGAGAAAAAAACTTATGAACTTGAAATAATATAAGCAATAGAACAAGGAGAAATTAATCTTCATAAAGAAAGCTTATGAACTTGAAATAATGTAAGCAATAGAACAAGGACAAGCTTGACTTGATAAAAAGCTTTATAAAACAAAACTTCAAAGTAAGAAAATAGCTACAGAAATAAATTTGAAATGGGAATTGAAGATGAATTGAAGTTGAAGAAGAGAAAACTGAAGTTCGCCAGAGCAGGGGGTAGCGGGCGCTAGGCTACGGTAGCGGGCACTCCTATAGCCTAGCGGGCGCTACCCCCTGTTTTCCTCTCTTTCCTTGTTTTAGGCAGTGGCTTTTCTCTGATGTTATTTGTGAATACGAGTTACCAAGCACCTCTCATAGCCTTCCCGCGTCGCTCGACCAAGCTAGCGATATCGCTAGTAAAACTTGCGATATCGTTAGAACCTTGAGCAAAAGCCGAAAGGATCTTGACGAAAAGCTTTAAACTTCGATCAAACTGACCCAAATCTTCGCAAAACATACTACTCCTCCCATTTCATGTAATGTCTCGACTTCCGAATCAGCCGGGAAATCCTACAAAAATGAGATAAAACACAAAATAGAGTAATACAAGGAATAATAAGCTAAAATATGTGGTAAAGGGAAAAGAGAAGAAAAAAACTATATAAACAAGGAAACACTGAGAAAAAGGGAGAGAAAACTAGCTAAACTAACTAAGAAAACTACGGAAAATGCAAACAAATAGATACTACATTAAACTCCCCCAAGCTAGACCATTGCTTGTCCCCAAGCAATCTTAACTTTGAAAAACGGGAAGAGAAAGATAATCCCTCAGGGAAACGCTTAACAAAGATTAAACAAACTTTCGAAAATGAACTAAATCTTTAACACCAAGGAAAGTAAGGGACGCACAGTTCTCAAGAAGTACCCAAATAGCAACCTAAGTAGATTAAAGTGAACTTGTGAGTTTCAACTAATAATACATCATATACTCCATAATATGCAATGATCGTACAGAATACTTCTTGAGGGAGTTTATAAAAGAAACAAGAGCATAGATGAGATAAGAAATGGTTTAATCACTCACATCTTGCGTAAAATACCCTCTCAATATGCTTGCTAAGTGACTTTATTGATCAAGTAACCTTTGAACGTTGCATCTCGGTCTCATATGGACTTTGAGGGTTGTAATGTGCTTGAGGTAAGGTGAAAGTTGGAAAGTTTGGCTATTTTGAGGAGGCAAACCTGAGTGAAGCATTTACAATTCAATAACGAACTTTGCAAACTTTTTGACAATGGATGAAAACCTCAACACAACAAAACTCGATTTTGTAACTCAAAAACCATCCTAAAAGGAATAGGACAACATAGACATATGACTTTTCATCATTTAAAAGATAATCTTTGAAAAAAATGATGATGAAAAGCCATTTACTCACTTCAAATGAATTGAACAAGAACCAACTTTTTATTGCTAACTAAGCTTATTTACAAAAGCTTTTGAATATATATATATATATTACTAGAACAAATTTATACAAGAGGACAAGAATGACGACATGCTCCACCAACTACATAGGGTGACAACGGTTGTAGGCCGAGGTTCATATGTGGGTTGGTGAACAAGGGTCAAAGCACAAAGAAGAGGAACATAGAATATGTACATATGTGGAAATAAAAGAAAAGAAACAAACCTAAGAAGAGTTAGATTCTAAAAGAAAATATACAAAATGAGGGCCATGTTCATATAACAGAGAGCAAAGTAGGCATGATTCCCAAAGTCACAAGGCAAATTCTCGATCTAGGTGTCCGCAACAAGGAAATTATCAACCGCTCGAGAAAGAAAATGAGACCAAGGTGATGGTCTATAAATGCATGAAGGCTCAAAATCTCACCAAGGTTCAAAGACGATCATTCATGTGGTGTTTTGACAGAGCCAAAGGAGTTGAGAAACCTATATTCACTACAGAAGTTCAAACAATTATCCAACATGGTCTAATTACTAAAGAAGTCATAACTCGACAACTACTTTTTAAAGTGTTTTAGGATTTAAAGTTCATGAGAAAGGGAAAATCTAAGCTAATAGCCTCTTTTCAAATCATAGGGATCTAATCCTAAAACTAACAAAAAGACCTAAAAAAGAGAAATATTTTTGGACTTTTCATTTTGAATGCATGTAGTAAATAAATTAAATGCTCTAAAAATAAAGTAAGGAAAAACAATAAAAGACTGTACACTAAAAGTTAAAATGCATTTGGATTTTAAGGGAAGAAGGGTAAAGAATGAATAATTTTGATTTTTAGGGAAAGAGGGGTGAAGAAAGAATAATTTGGATTTTCCAAAATGAGAGAAAAGTACCATCAACAACCAATAATCAAAATCTTAACTCAAACAAAATCATCATCATTATCATACATTATCAACAAACCTAAAGCTAGCGTCCACTTCCCTCCTAGTACCACAATCAAACACCCTCGAAAAAGAAACCAACTCTCTTTCTTCCAATCTACAAAACAACAAACAACACAAAACAACAAACAAGAAATGAAACCAAAATGACCCAACTACATACCCTTCGTGTATACCCTTTTAAAGCATACAAAGACTCTAGTGGACGCCTCCCCCAAGCTAGGAGATGAGGATCGACTCGATGCTCAAGGAGAAGGAGGGTCCTGCCTAAAATTATAGGTGGTATCAACGTCAGGACCACTAGCGTCGGTATATGGTGGCCAATCATAGCGTAGTCGGTCAGGGTAGCTGCCAAACTCAAAAGGTCAAGAAGGGTAGGGATCCCAACCCCCCGTATATCCTTGTGGCCAGGAATCTCCAGGCACACTAGGATCACCTCGGGGATCACAACCTCCAAAAACTTGGAAGTTGTAACCCGGCTCTGAGCAACTCGGGAAGAAGGGCCAAGTGGGTTGACCATTATTCCAACCCGGGACCGGACTATCCTAAGGTGGGCGTTGTGGGTAGTTGTGATAATAGTCAAAATGGCCTGAGGAAGCGTGATAATGATACATGGAATTGGTTTGAATCGATGCTAATTCACGTTGTTGTTGTTGTTGTTGTTGGGATTGGATGTAGCTAAACATCTCGGTTTGTTGGATGGAGAGACAGTTGAAAGCATTGAGAGGTTCAGAATAAGGAGGGGTTTGAGAGGAAGAGGAGCCTTGTCGGCTCTTCTTCGGTGGTACTTGCGAAGGAGGGTGCCTCATCCCATTACCATGGGGAGGGGATCGAGGATGTGGAGGAGTAGCTAAGGCGAGAAGGTGAGGGTAGCGTCTAGAAAATAAGGAGTGGTCTTCCAAACTTAGAGGTTCGACAAGAATAAGGAAAGGGGATTCCTTTTCGAACATGGTGACCGATGGGTTAGGCAAATAGTAGTAGTGTCGCCTATTTACTAACCAACTCACTCGATCCGGCCTATAAGTCTCATGCACGAACCACGCAGAAGTGAACGAGTCTAAGTCAAACAATAGATCATCATTCACTGTTCGTAGTGCATGGAAGTAGTGGGAGTATTCTAATTTTCTAACTATAAGGGTAATATACCCACCCAAACCTATTTCTCCTTTCATGTGGGTTTTGGAGACAATTTCTCTACAACGCTTAACAAACATCCAACCGATATTAAGGCGTCCGGTCGAGCTTGGCGTAGCTACCATGTAAAGGCAGCAAAGCTCAGTTTGGTTTATCTTCCCCAAATATTGTTGGAGAAGATAAAGGTATCAAACAACCGGTGCAAAAGCCTCAAATTCGGTTGGTGGATGTGACTGGCCAACGAAGTTGTAGAATGGAACCTATCGAAGCCACTAATTTACTTCCAGAATTCATGGAGGTGGAATCCTGGAACAATGACCCCAGATGGTTCAAAGATGGGGTTGGCCGGATCACAACCAAAATATGTGTTAAGCTGTGATAGGGTGATGGTATGATTATTATTAAACATTCGGAAACTAAGTTCATATTCAGGAAAATCATCGGAATCCGATGTCTGTCTACATTTAAAAGTACTTAGGAGTTCGTATGTTAAATGGAGGTAGGTTGGGTTAACGTTGTCCGGATGAACAAAGTTCGTCCAACCTAAGTTCTCAAACAAAACCTGCATTTCGGCCTCAAAGTTTAAGGCTTGTACAGGTTTTGGATCATAGAACTACGTACCTCTTAACATACACTCATTTAAATCAGTCCATTTTTGTCTGCCATGGTTAGGGACTCTAATTGGCGGTGGGTCAAACGCATCATGAGGGGTAGTTGGTTCGAGATCTAAGTCAACAGTCTTACGTTTCTTTTTACTAAAAGAGAAGATATTCCTCATGACTATAGTAACAAGGTTGTAAAAAGACCCTAATCAAGAGAATGATCTAAATGGAAGTGGGAAGAAATAAGAGAAAAGATCCTTCATCAACTAAACAACCCAGTTCATGAATCAATGGCGACCTCAAAAAGCCAAAGATCCACATACAAAACCAAGAAATCAAACAAATGCTTGAGTTGCGACAAACATACACTCAAAAAATTTCAACCAAGAGTTAGTAAAGTCAAGGATAAACAAAACAAACTCACAAATTAGCAATAATAACTCAAAAACAAAGGTTTTATGAAGTTTAATTGACTAAAAAAAATGAGACATGCATACAATCAAATGGAGAACAACATTATTTAAGCGAAAATAACCAAAAATTGAGTTGGAAGAAGAATAAATGATACCAAATAGAGTGTGAAAACACTTTATAAACACCAATTGTGAATTATAAAAGTCAAAAATCAAATGTTTGTATGAAACCCTAACTTTTCCCCAAATTGATTTTTATGATGTTCATGAAAGAATGCAAAATTTTATGAGTCTTATGATGAGATCTTTGAAAATAAAAGTAAGCAAATGGAAGATTTGAGTGTATTTTGGATGAGGATTTGAGAGAGGTTGATGTAGTTTTGATGAGGGAAGGATGGATGTGATTGCGTTTTGGTGAGAGAAGGTAAAACGTGAGATGCAAAAAATAGGGTTATGAGATAAAAAATGTTGATTCAGTGATGTATTCTTGTTAAAATGATAGCATAGCGGGCGCTACACAGGGGTAGCAGGCGCTAGACGTAGCGAGCGCTACTCTGCAGGAGCGGGCGCTACCCCCTCTTATCATTTTACCCAAATGAAGTCAGTAGCTTCTAGAAAGTTTAACCAAAATAGGTAGCGGGCGCTTCTGTGGGTAGCGGGCGCTAGTCTATAAGAGCGGGCTCTACCTCCCTAACTTTCATTGTATGCACAAATTGAGACAGAAGCATTGGGAAAAAAATCTATCTGGCCTAGCGCCCGCTAGGGGTTCCAGCGGCCGCTAGGTCTGTTAGACCTCTAAACTGAAGCAGTTTTAGCAGCAATATTTGCAAAAATTCAAGTTTTTAATGCCTAAAACATTAAATAGGCCTTATCAAGCCAAGAGAGCTTCATGATATCATCATATAGGGTCAAAATGACATGTGCAAATGACTTATGAGGTTGGAAGACGCCTCAAATGCTTTTCAGGACGGTGTTTTCCTAAAGAGAAATGAGTAAAAAACAAACCTCGATTGTACTTATGAGAAAAAATTAGCGATAGGGAGGCTTCATAAGTTCAAGTAAAAGCCAAGTGAGATAATGGAGGGGTCAGTTTTTGATAAAATCACTTAAGGGGTGACTCGGGGTGATAAAATCCCCGAAAAAGAAACCCGAAAAGTCACCAATTGTTGCCTCATATGAAGTATGACACTTATTTGGCTTCAATTTCTCAACCAAAACTTCACAAAAACCTCGAAGAATATGCCCAAGGGGTTTCCTTGGCTGAATAAGCTCATCAAAGGGGTGCTCACAAAATAACCTCGAAGAAAATCCCCAAAACTTCACAATAACCTCGAAGAAAATCCCCAAAACTCACAAAAAAAAATGCTCATGAGGAGCCTAAAATGCTCCAAATGAGCTAAAAATTTATGAAATTATGTACAAGTGATACGGGGTGCCTCCCGTGAGCGCTTGTTTAACGTCTCGAGCCTGACGCAAGTTCTAGAAACAGGAACTAAGATGTGATTGTAGTCACATCAAAGTCATCTAGGTGCACAACTAGACAAAAATTGATAGGAGTTCCATCAAGGTAAATTTTTAATCATTGACCGTTAACCTTAAAAGATTCCTTCCCTTCATTGCCTATTTCAACTTGACCAAAAGGGAAAACTTGGTGGACAATAAATGGCCCACTCTAACGCGATTTTAGTTTTCCAGGGAATAGCCTCAATCGCGAATTAAAGAGGAGGACCTTATCTCCCACCTTAAAATCCCTTCTCATGATAGGTTTATCATGATAAGCCTTGGTTCGATTCTTATGAATATGAGCATTCTCATAAGCATCGAGACGAATTTCCTCCAAGGCATGGAGGTCAAGAATCCTATTGTCACCGGCACTTTGAAAATAAAAATTTAAAGTTTTTATGGCCCAATGTGCTCGGTATTCTAACTCCATAGGAAGATGGCACGACTTCCTATACACAAGTTTATAGGGGGTCTTGCCTATAGGAGTTTCGAAAGTTGTCCGATAGGCCCATAAGGCATTGGAAAGCTTTGTGGACTAATCCTTACAAGGCCTATCGACAGTCTTCTTGAAGATATCTTTGATGTCCCGATTAGAGATCTCGGCATGTCCATTTGTTTGAGGGTGATAAGATAAGGAAATCTTATGCTTAACCCCGTATTTAGCAAGGAGGGTTTGGAGGGCACGCTTTGCAAAGTGTGACCCCCCATCACTAATAACAGCCAGAGGTACTCCGAACCTCGGAAAATGATATCCTTGAAAAGCTTAATAACTTCCTTTGAGTCATTGGTGGGGGAAGCAATAGCTTCCACCCATTTGGATACATAATCTACAACAAGTACAATATATATTGGTTCCCAAAGGAGATTGGAAAAGGCCGCGGCCATGAAGTCCATCCCCCAAACATCAAATATTTCCAATTCTATAATGTTGTTTAGGGGCATTTCATGCCTTCTTCTAAGATTCTCGGTGCGTTGACTCCGGTCACATGATTTCACAAAGGACCACACATCTTTAAACATGTTAGGCCAAAAGAAACCGCTTTGCAAAACCCTTGACAAGGTTTTGTCAGAACCCATGTGTCCGCCATAAGGTGACGAATGACACATATAAATGACATTCGGAATTTCCGACTCGGAGATACAACGTCAAAAGAGGCCATCAATTCCTCTTTTGAATAATAAAGAGTCATCCCAATAGTAGTTCCAAACATCATGCAAGAATTTCCGCCTTTGTTGGTAAGACCAATCAGGTCGAATAACCTCTGCACTAAGGTAGTTTGCATAATCCGCAAACCAAGGGGTAGGGGAAGTTATTGCTGCTATTAGTTGCTCATCGAGGAATGAGTCATCCACAGGAGTGATCTCATCCCCCTCAACTAAAGGTAAGCGGGATAGGTGGTCCGCTACTACATTTTCCGCCCCACATTTGTCACGGATTTCAAGATCAAACTGTTGTAGGAGTAAGACCCATCGTATAAGTCTCGGCTTTGCATCCTTCTTGGAGAGAAGGTATTTCAAAAACGAATGATCGGTGAAAACAATGACCTTAGACCAAACTAAGTATGATCGAAACTTCTCCATAGCATGAACAATGGCTAGAAGTTCCTTCTCAGTGGTACTATAATTTTGTTGTGCCTCATCAAGAGTTTTACGTGTATAGTAAATGGCATGCAGCTTCCCATCTTTCCGTTGGCTGAGAACAGTGCTAACGGCAAAGTTTGAAGCATCACACATAAGCTCGAAAGGAAGAGACCAATCTGGAGCTTGTATGATGGGAGCAAAAATTAAGGCCGCCTTAAGAAAATCAAATGCTATAAGGCAGTCTTTAGTGAACTCAAACGGGGCATCCTTAAGGAGGAGCTTTGTGAGGGGTTTAGCGACTTTAGAGAAGTCTTTGATGAAGCGGCGGTAAAAACCCGCATGCCCCAAAAAACTTCTCACCCCCTTGACATTTACAGGAGGGGGTAAGAGCTTAATTACCTCAATCTTAGCTCTATCCACCTCAATGCCACGTTTTGAGATGACATGGCCAAGTACTATGCCCTCTTCAACCATAAAGTGACATTTTTCCCAGTTTAAGACTAGGTTTGCCTTTTGACATCATTCTAATCCTAGAACGAGATTAGATACGCATTAGTCAAAAGATGATCCTCCAACCGAAAATTCATCCATGAACACCTCGATGGATGATTCAAGCATATCGGAAAAAATGGCCATCATACATCGTTGAAATGTAGATGGGGCTTTACAAAGGCGAAAAGGCATCCTTCGATAAGCAAAGGTGCCAAAAGGACAAGTAAAGGTAGTTATTTCTTGATCCTTGGGATTAATCGGGATTTGGAAAAAAACAAGAATAACCATCAAGAAAACAATAATGCGAATGGCCAACTAAACGCTCTACCACTTGATCAACAAATGGAAAAGGAAAATGGTCTTTCCGAGTGGCTTTATTAAGCTTGCGGTAATCTATGCACATACGCCACCTAGTACCGATCTAGTAGAGATCAATTCTCCTTTGTCATTTTTCACAATATTCATGCCTCCCTTTTTGGCACAACTTGGACCGGGCTCACCCACCTACTATCAGAAATAGGGAAGATGATACCGGCTTGAAGTAGTTTGAGCACTTTGGCTCGTACCACTTCTTTTATATTCTTATTCAACCTTCTTTGATGCTCAATTGATGAAGCATTGGCATCCTCAAGAAGAATTCGATGCATACATAAAGAGGGGCTAACTCCCTTTATGTCTGCAATGGTGTAACCAATAACACTTCGATATTTTCGTAGTACACAAATTTATTTATCGATCGAAGTGGTATCAAGTTTAGCATTGATTATGACCGGACAAGACTCTTTCTCATCTAAAAAAGCATATTTTAAAAGAGAAGGAAGGGGTTTGAGTTCTACTTTTGGAGGAGGTGCAACACACTCCTCTCGTCCTTCGATAGATAGGGCATCGAAATCATTTGTTATATGGACCGGGGTGTGGTCAAGGATAAACTTATATCCCATAGCCTCGTTGGTCTCTAGAAGCTCTTCATTGGTTATAAGAGTTTCTAAAGGGTCATCTACTTCCTCCATTACTCGGAAGGAATCAACACATTCACCTAAAATATCGATGCGATGGATCTCGTCCACCAAGGGCATTTTCATGGTTTTGGTGAATGAAAAAGTAATTTTCTCATCACCGACATTCAAAGTTAAGCGCCCATCTTTTACATCGATAACAACTTCGGCAGTTTTCAAGAATGGACGACCTAAGGTAAGAGGAACACGAGTATCCTCCACCATCTCCATGATGACAGAGTCACATGGAACAAAGACATGTCCAACTTGGACCGGGACATCCTCTAAAATGCTCAAAGGTAATCTAGCCGAGAGATCGGCTAGTTGAATGGACATCCTAGTAGGTTTCATATCCTCGTAATTTAGCTTTTTAGCCATAGCAAGAGGTATCAAGCTAACACTGGCACCAAGATCACAAAGTGCATTCTTAGGTTCTAAATCGCAAATTTTTACAGGAATCGAAAAACTTCCGGAATCACCAAGTTTTTCCGGCAATTTATTCTGAACAATAGCACTTACTTCCATTGGAAGTGATATAGTGGCACTATCCTCAAGGCGACTCTTATTTGATAAGAGTTCCTTGAGAAATTTTGCATGTGTCGGCATTTGCGACATGGCATGCAAAAAGGGGATGTTGACTTGAAGTCCTCTCATGACTTCGAGAAATTTAGCAAATTTATCATTAAACTTATGTTCCACCTCCCTTTGGGGGAAGGGAGTGACTGAACATGAGGTTTTAAAGGTGCCTTAGTTTGCTCCTTTTCAGAATTTATCGGGGGTACCTCGTTGCTAATTCTTTGATTGGTCGGGCTTAATTCGACTTCAAAGTTAGCATCATCGAGAACCAGGGCAGCCCCTTCACCATTTTTTGGTGACTTTCAACCATAATCGAGCTATCATACTCTTTTCCAGATCTAAGAGTGATACCTTAGCTTGCACCCTTGGGTTTACAATAGTTTGCCCTGGAAACTCAGTTCCGGAGTTAGGAGTAGAGCTAGCAACATGTTGAGCAATTTGAGAGAGTTGAGACTCAATAATTTTATTGTGAGCTTGAAGTTCCTGAATAGAGGTGGAAAGATCACCTACCTTCCTCTCATTATCGATGTTAGCTTTAGTTTGTTGGTTCATAAATGATTGCAACACATGTTCTAACCCCTATTTTTAGGTGGAGGGGGATAAGGAGGGCGAGGTTGAGGCGGCCCCCCTTGGTTATAGCCAGGAGGCCAATAAATGTCGGGTTGTTGCGGAGGGGATGGTCGTTGAAAGTTTGAATTAGGTTGGGAGTTCCAACCTTGATTATTGTTATAGCCTTGAGAATAGGCTATTGTTTCCATAGTGGAAATAAGTAAGAAGACGTGTGGTCATGACCTCCACACGTTTCACAAGACATTACTTGTGAAGGGGTACTAGAAGAAGCGAAGTGCGGTTTTTCTAGTTGTTTGGCTAGGAGGTCAATTTTGTAGTTAAGTGCCTGAAAATCATCAGTTTTAGCGACACTTTTCCTCACTAAAAGTCTCCTACCGGAGTGCTAAGCAGATTTCTTGGAAACTTCCTCAATAGCTACTTGAACTTTGTTCAAGGGAAGCTTTTTCAGCTGACCTCCACACCCGGCATCAAGGTTAGCCCTAGAGCTAGGCAAAAGACCATCGTAGAAACTCATGAATACCAAGCATTCACTAAAACCGTGGTGAGGACATAAACGTAAGATGTCTTTGAAACGTTCCCATGCCTCACCCAAAGTTTCACCGTCGTCTTGGGCGAAATTAGAGACTTTTCGCCTAAGTTCTAAGGTTTACTCAGGAGGACAATATTTTTCCAAGAAAGCCTTGGTAACATCGTCCCATGTTTTGAGCGATCCCTCGGGTAATGATCGCACCCAAAACTTAGCTTTATCCCTTAGTGAAAACTATGCATCCGGATGAATTCCGGGGTTACATTGTTACGTTTCATTGTGGAACATAACTCGAGGAAGTTATCTAAATGCACAAAAGGGCGTTCGGTAAAACTTCCCCTAAATTGAGCATCCTTGGTCATACGGATCAAGTGAGGACTGAATTCATGGTTGTTTGCGGTCATAGCGGGTAATGAAATCCCACTGCACAATTCGAAAGCCTTAGGTGGCCAAAATCCCTGAGAGACTTCTATGGTATAGTTTCCTCAGACATATCTGAATGCTCAGATATAGAATTGGATTCAAATAAGTTTCCCCCTTCTACAAGTTCACCAGATTCATGAACAAGTCTCCGTAAACCACGTAAATGTTTTTCAATTTCCGAAATAAATGGCGTGGTAGGAGTTCCTTGTGATCGGCATAGCATACAATGCTAGAATAAAGCTAGCAATGACAAGTATACAAATAACAAGACAAATTAGGAAGGAAGGTGAAATTATGAGGAAAATCTCACAAATAGAAAACTACTTAATGAAAAACCGTTTTATCCCAGGCAAAGGCGCCAAAATTCCATAGCCTGTCGAAGTGGCTACCAAAGATAAACCATACAAGGCTCACTAGGCTCCTAGTAAGGGAAAGTAAGGATTGAATCCCATGAGATAAAGGTCTTTATACTAAGGTGGTCTAAGGAGTAAGTTTAAGTCGGTTTTATTTTAGAAGAAAGATTGTCACTAATGTTGATTTATTTTAACTTGATTTTAAGAATTAAAGACGACTAAGGTAAGGGATACACCGCTCACTTCTTACATGAAGGAGCGGATTCATAGGGTAAACCGAACGTAGAGGGGAATGTCAAGCCGAAGTCGCCCTAAGATTCATGTCTACTCTCTCGAGCTAGCATGACTGGCGGAACTATGAAAATGACCTATTCTCATGGCGTGAGCATAAAACTGCTCCTAAGCATTTTTTCACGAAGACTTGTAACGTCCCTTAACTTGAACACCTATTTTCATGGTTTTCAAAGTAATTAAACATGGGGAGTCTTCACTCATCTTCATATCTCGTGTAATCCCCCGCATTTTTAAGACTTTATATTATATTTTTATACGATTATAATATATAGTTTTATGAATTTCGGAAAATAAAGTCTATTTATATTTTATGGCTTAAAATAATTTATTTTACAAAAGGTTTTATTAGAAATAGTAATTATTTTTAAAGGAGGTTTTGAGTATTTAAATTTAATTTTCAAAAATAGCAAAAATAATTATGGGTTTTATTTTAATTATTTTCGGACCATATTAGGCCCAAAATGGGGTATTTTCGGTTTTCCAAGGCCCATAAATATTTTTATGGCCAAAATTATTTTCTAAATTATTTATTTTAACTACCTAGATATTTTGTATCTTTTAGTTAGGATAAATTTCAGATTTTACAAAAGATAAACATATCCAAAATTATCCTACACAATTTAGATCTTATCCAAAAAAAAAAAAAAAAAAAACTTTATCTTTTCACTTTGATTTGGCCGAAATTCCTTAAGGCCATATACCCTATATATAGCTCTCTGGTTCATCAAATTTTACTCTTTAAAACCCTTTCCAAAAATCAGAAAAAGAAAAAAAAAAAAGAAGAAAAACCGCAGCCCAAAAACCGCAGCAAAGTACACAAACAGAAAAAAATAAAACTGCAGTTTTCCTCTTCGTGGAACCAACTTTGAGCCACCACCACAACCACCACACTTCACATCTGCCGCCACAACCACCACCACGTGACAGCCCTTGCTGCACTCTACCACCAGGTACCAAGATCCGCCACCCATGCAGCCACCAAGGTGGCCAAAAACCACCTCAAAGTAGCCCACTCACCATGGTTTTCGAAAATAAGAAAAAGAGAGAAAAAAATTATTTTTCCTTCCAAATTATTTTTAAAAAAATCGAAAAAGTGTTTCCCTAATGTTTTTCAGTAAATAAAAAGTGTTTTGATGTTTTCAAATTATTTTTAAAAATTAGTTTGGTAATTTTTATTTAATAGATTAGTTTATGTCAAAAATTGGATTTTTAATAAAACAAATCATAGAAATTATAAATAATCGAAATTTATGCACGAAAAATTATTTTAGAGGCTGTATATTAGTTATATAATGTTCATATGAGGTTAGTCGAATTTCTAATGGTATTTTTGTATTTTAATGCAAGGAGGAGAATTTTCCGAAGAGCAGTTTTAATTAAGAAGGAAATTTAGCGAGCAAGGTATGTGCGACATATCAAAGACCTAATAGCATGAAAACTTAGGTTTAGTATTATAGTATGTCGTGTTAAATTATTGGAGCAAGAAAACGATCATGCAAGCCCCCATGAATTTTATAGTGTTGAACCGAAAATCTGCTGGTTTATGTGTAAAATTTGTTATATGAGGTTAAAGTGTTGAAGTATGCTCGTAAAAATTATTTTAGACTTATTGTGATGTATGTGAAGTTGTGTTAAATTCTCGTACTTTAACATGAAGTATAGCATGGTCAAATAATTTTATTAGTCAGTTTTCAGTTTTGCGGTTTTTACCGAAAAATATTGTTTCAGAAGGTCTAAAGGTCGAATCTGACTATGAGATTATTTTTAATGTATTCCAGAAGCATAATATGAGTTTATAGAGTTGGTTTCGTCATTAAAAGGTTTTCCAATATTTTTAAATAATTTTTAGATTGGTTTTAGACAGATTGGACTGTTTTCAAAAATAAATCTTTTAAAAATATTTAAAACGTGAACTAAGGTTTCTAAAGGTTGTTACTGGTTAATAGGAGAATAAAAGGAATTATAAAATGGGTTTCACGACCTAGAGAATTTATTAGGTAATTAGCTTGGATTTTTAATTGTTTTATCGCTAGTTTTAGGGTTTCTAGTTTAAAATCTACTAAAATTCACATAGACCTTATCTAGCCACGAGATTTGGTTTGAGACTGTATTTTAGGCAGTAAAAGGTTTTGGAAAAGTGTTTTCGAACCTATTTAATTTTTAATAATTATTTTCAGATTTATTTCTATTTCTATTGCCTAGTTTTAAAACAAATGTTTTTCAAAAATAAATTTCTAGGAATAGAAGTTTCTAAAAATGTTTTCAAAAGTCATTTACTATTAATGGAAGGTTACTAAAAGAGGAAAGAGTCATTAACAAGTGTTGGTTAAGTGTTTGATGGTTTCTATGTTGTTTATGTATGTTTCGAAGTCTGACGGTGTATGTTTGACTTTTCGGTCGTGTTTTAAGTTATGTTTGAATTCTGGACAGTAGCTATATGAAGCTTTAATGTGAGGGTTAAGAGTCTAAAATGACATGTTTAAGTGTTTTGAAGTTTGTTCATGAGTTATAATGCTTCTATGCATGTTTTGAGCAAGTTTTGACCATAAGAGTCATGTTTACAAGACAAATCAAAGTTAAATGCTTATTAAGTCAAAGTTAAATAAAGTCGAGTAAAGCAAAGTTAAGTAAACAATTATGAGCAAGTTATTTTTAAAGGAACGTGAGTACTCATTCAGGCCAAATGAGGTTACCATACGGGGGAGGTATGTATTGCCTTAACGCTGTACTTCCATAGTGGAGTGTGACGATGCTTCACTGTTTTAGTTCTGGAATTCCAAAAGAGTTAAAGAGTTAAGTTTGGACATGGGGTGGATGGAGACCATGTACCACTGTTTTTGAAAGACTAGCTATCTTTCTGTTAGAGTTCGGATTGTACGGGGAGCGCTACCTACTTGGTTGACGACCGTCTTTCCAAAGAGCCCGTTCACGTTTCCTATATCCTTTTCGAAGCAAGAAGTTATAATCAAGATGAAGAATTTTGAACTTATGGGTCATGAGTCTTAATTTGGAGTGAGAGTCTTGTTATGTGTATTTTGTATGCTATGTGTGTGTCTTCGTGTTGTTATGTTTCTGCTATGTTGTGCATACTCAGCAGTGGTTGCTGACACATATATATTTCCATGTTTTTCTTGTTCTGTTTGCTTGTTAAGCAGAATAAGTGCAGGTTGTTGAGCATATGCATGGTGAAGGGATTTTTCGAGAGGAGTGGATAATATTTGGTAGTTGTTTTGACTTTAGATTTTTCTAGTGGTTTGGAATAAGGGCCGTGATGGTTCCAAGTTGTTAATTTAATGTTTGACTTAGTTGTAAAGACTTCCGCTGTGAGTTGTTTGACTTTTATAAAATGGTTTTAGTAAAGTGTGTTGTTTTACCTTAGCCTTAGCGTTGCAATTAGTTTTCATAATTAGTTGTGACGTGGCGGTAACATGCTCAAGTTCCTCTTGTGTTTATAGGTTTGAGGTAAGTTAGAAAGTGAGGAATTTGGGGGTGTTACAGAGTGGTAGCCAGAGCTATAGGTTTTTCCAAAAAAATGTTTTGAAAATGATCTTCAAAATGTGTTTGCAAACACGGAAGTTTAAAGGACTAGGATTAAAAATTTGAAGTGTGAGAATGGGTAGACTTAGGATGGGCATTCCTGCATTTTGCATTTATGCATGTTTTTAAGTCTTGCTGCACGTTAAGTTGTTTTGTTGCTTGCTTGGGTTTTTTGTTGGGGTTTTCTTTAGGGATTTACGTTTGCTTTAAACCTGCAGATGTTGTCACCATCGGAATATAGTCTTCATAGGAGAGTTTATGATGATGCTAAGAGTTACTGTGATCGAATTGAGAGTTGGTGCAATTTCATGTACAATATGGGGATCCCAGGATCGAATTTACAAGCTTCAGTGATATGGTTGTTTATTAGGAATCTGCCAGATAGAAACCCTTATGTTGGGCTGAAGACTAAGTATCAGGATGTACTTCATGAGGATAGGACTCCAAATGTGGAGAAGTTTTCTGCAAATGGGAAATGGTTGCCTGCAGTGGACTTTGTAAGAAGGGAAATAGAGCTAGCAGATAGGATTCATGAGTGGTTGACTGAGCCTCCAAGCCCACAGCATGAGGAAAATGAGACTGAAAATGAAGACCCTGAGGGAAATGGAAATGAGACTGGGAATGAGGAAAATGAAGATGGAAATGAAAATGGAAATGGAAATGAGGAAGATGAGGAAGGAGATCCAGAAGAGGAAGAAGACCCAGAAGAGGAAGAACAAAGTGATGACGATGATTTAGAGATTATTGAAAAGGAAATAGAAGTAATTGTGCTTAGTGACAGTGAAGATGAAGATGGACATGTAGAAGATGGAAGTGGGACTACTTCAGAAGATTTAACTAGAGGCATCAAGAGGGAACGAGAAGAGCCAAGTGAAGGACCAAGAACCAGAGTTAGAAGTCGCCTTGATCATTGAGGAATTTGAAGATTGCTTAGTTCTTTATGTTTAGAGTTGCTTTAATTCTTTTGACGTAATTAGAACTTCCTTAGTTTAAGTTTAAAATTTTTTTTTAAGTTGTTGACGTTTAATTAAACCAAGCGAATAATGGGAATAAATTTTTTTTTTTTTTACATGTCTTCTCTTTTGCTCTTGTTTAGCTTCTTGTTTCTTTTGTTGTGGTTTCATGTTTTGGTGTTGTTGTTGTTAATTTGTTTGCCAAGCTGTTAACTAGTAATAGGGTATTGCACTTTGATGCAATAAGAGTTGAGTGTCTTTAAGTTTGAGGTTTAAGTGTGCGTTTTGTTCAATAGATGGCAAGGAACAATGGAAATGGAGAAGTTGCTGAATGTTTGCGACAATTGATTGAGTTGTCAAGGACCAATCAGGAGGCTAACCGTAGGAATCAAGACCCTGCTGGGGAGATGTTTAGGGAGATAGCTAGGAGTAAGCCACCGGTTTATAGTGGTACTGAGGACCCTTTAGTGTTGGAGAACTGGATTAGGGAATTCGATAAGATTTTCCAAGCTCTTAAATGTCCGGATGACCTGAAAGTTGCTAATGCTGTATTTTACCTAAGAGAGGAAGCTGATATTTGGTGGTCACAAAGTGACGCAACTATGAGGGCTAGACCTAACTTTGGTTGGGAGATGTTTAAGGAAGTGATTCGCAATAAGTTCTATCCTGCGTTTCTGAAGAAGGAGAAGTCTAGGGAGTTTACTAAGCTGGAGATGGGGGACATGTCTGTGGAACAATATTACCACAAGTTTCTGGAGTTGATGAGGTTTGCACCGGATATTGTGCCAAATGAGGAGAAGAAGGCATATCATTTTGAACAAGGGTTGACATTGGAGTTGCAATCTCAACTTGCTGGAGAGCACTTCACTACTTTGGATGAGGTGTATGGAAGGGCTGCTCATCTATACAAGTTAGGTGAGAGAGCCAAGGCTGTAAAGGAAGGGAAGAGAAAGGAGCCAAGCCAAGCTAATGGAAACCAAAATAACTTCAATTACTTCAATAAGCGACCTAGGTTTGGTGGACAAAACAATCATAATCAGAGGAATGGAAACCAAAACTTCCAAAGGAATGGGAACTCAAACTTTCAGAAGAATGGGAACCCAAATTTCCAGCGGAACGGTAATCCAGGTGGAAAAATGGTAAGGACTGGAGAAAGGGTACATCACTGCACTCTATGCCCAAAGAATCATCCTGGAAAAGACTGTGAGGGAAATCTGGTGACTTGTCGGAACTGTGGCAAGCAAGGACATCGTGCTTATGAGTGTTGGAGTGGAAGCAATAACGGAAACAAGTTTGGAAACCGCTTCAATCAGAATAAGCAAGGAGGAAATTTCGGGAGGCCAATGAACAACAATGGGAGGTTCAATGGTGGAAATGCTGGAGGTAGCAATGGAAGCTTCAATAATCAGAATTACAATAAGGGAGCGAATGCTACAACTAATGCTGGAGGAGCTAATGCTGCAAACAAGAATGTGAATGGTATGAACACTGCTGGAGGACAAGCGAAGGGCAATGCGCCAGGAAAGATGTACAACATGAGCTACCAAGAGGCGGAGGATAATGGAGGAGTGGTAACTGGTACATTCTCTATTAACTCTATACCTGTTAAGACTTTGTTTGATTCCGGAGCTTCATATTCGTTTATATCTGGTAGTGCCATAGCTAGACTTGACTTAGGTAAACCTAGGATGGTGAATATACCGATTGCAATGCCAAATGGTGAGATCGTGACTTGTTCTAAGGTGTATGATGGTGTGAAAATTTTTATCGCTGGATGTGACTTTCCGTCGAGGTTGATTGAATTTGGATTAAAGGAATTGGATGTGATACTAGGAATGGACTGGTTGAGTAAGTATAAGGCTAAGATTGATTGTGAAGCGCAGAAGGTGACCTTGAAAAGTCCGAGAGGGGCTATGGTGTCTTATAGGAGGCTACCGAAGACAAAGGACATTAAGATTGTCTCGGCGATGAAAATGGTGAAGATGATAGCTAAGGGAAATCCACTATTCTTTTGTTGTGTGATGAACTTGGAGGGAGTTTCCGAACCAAGCGTTAACGACATAGAAGTAGTGAGAGAATTTCCCGATGTATTTCCGGATGAGATTCCAGGACTACCACCAAAGAGAGCCGTGGAGTTTACGATCGATTTGGTTCCTGGAACCGCACCTATTTCTAAAGCCCCGTATAGAATGGCACCTGCGGAGATGATGGAGTTGAAGACTCAATTGCAGGATTTATTGGAGAAGGGTTACATACGACCTAGTGCTTCCCCATGGGGCGCGCCAGTGTTGTTTGTAAAGAAGAAGGACGGAAGTATGAGGTTGTGCATTGATTATCGTGAGCTTAATAAGGTGACTATCAAGAATAAGTACCCATTGCCAAGGATTGATGATTTGTTTGACCAGTTGAAAGGGGCGACGACATTTTCGAAGATTGATTTGCGATCTGGGTACCATCAATTAGCAATTGCGGAAAAGGACATTCCGAAGACCGCATTTAGGACAAGATATGGACATTATGAGTTTACTGTGATGCCTTTTGGGTTGACGAATGCGCCAGCGATATTTATGGACCTTATGAACCGGGTATTCCATGAGTACTTGGACAAATTCGTAGTGGTGTTCATAGATGATATCTTGGTGTATTCGAAAGGGAAGGAGCAACATGCTGAACATTTAAGGACGATTTTGATGACATTGAGGGAGCACCAATTGTATGCAAAGTTGTCGAAGTGCGAGTTTTGGCTGGAGCAAGTGGCGTTTTTAGGACATATTATCACAAAGGATGGCGTTTCTGTAGATCCAGCTAAAGTCAAGGCTGTGAGTGAATGGCCGACGCCTAGGAATGTGACGGACATCCGAAGCTTCTTAGGATTAGCGGGATACTATAGACGCTTTGTCAAAGATTTCTCGAGGATAGCGAAACCTATGACGTCGTTGATGAAGAAGGAAAAGAAGTTTGTGTGGGATGAGAAGTGTGAGGAAGCTTTTCAGACGTTGAAAAGGAGTTTGACGACGGCACCTGTGCTTACATTACCGGAAGGTGATGATGGTTTCGAAGTCTACAGTGATGCTTCGAAGAATGGATTGGGATGTGTTTTGATGCAAAGGGGAAAGGTGATAGCCTACGCATCAAGGCAGTTGAAGCCGTATGAGGTGAATTACCCAACACATGATTTGGAGTTGGCAGCGATTGTTTTTGCGTTAAAGATTTGGAGACATTATTTGTACGGAGTGACGTGTAAGGTCTTCACGGATCACAAAAGTTTGAAGTATATCTTTACGCAAAAGGAGTTGAATATGAGACAAAGGAGATGGTTGGAGTTGATAAAGGATTACGATTTGAACATCCAATATCACGAGGGAAAGGCAAATGTAGTAGCCGATGCACTCAGTCGAAAGTCCTCGCATGGTGTGAATGCTTTGGTTATTCCGGAGCGACTGTGTAAGGACATGAGTAGATTGAGTCTTGAGATGGTCGACTACGGCGAAGTTGTGTCGAGGATTTGTGCTATGACTATTCAACCCACTATTTTCGATGAAATTCGCGAGAATCAAGATGGAGATATTAAGTTGGATAGGATAAAGCAGAAGTTAAAAGAAGGAAAAGCTGAAGGTTTTAAGATTCACGAGGATGGAAGTTTAAGGTACAAGGGAAGGTGGTGTGTACCGCAAAAGTGTGAGGATCTGAAACAAAAGGTGATGGAGGAAGGACATAACACTAAGTATTTTGTGCATCCCGGAGGGGACAAACTCTATAAGGATTTGAAGAAAGTGTTTTGGTGGCCGAGGATGAAGAAGGAGGTGGCAGTTTTTGTTTCGAAATGCTTGACTTGTCAGAAGGTGAAGTTTGAACACAAGAGACCTCAAGGAAAAGTTCAACCATTGGAGATTCCGGAGTGGAAATGGGATTCGATTTCGATGGATTTCGTAATCGGTTTGCCAAAATCAAGGACGGGAAATAATCAAATTTGGGTGATTGTAGATAGACTTACGAAGTCTGCAACCTTTATTCCAATGAAGGATAATTGGAAAATGACTCAATTGGCTAAGGCGTATGTGAAGCACGTGGTGAAATATCATGGAGTTCCAAGGAGTATTGTGTCGGATCGGGATTCGAGATTTATTTCGAACTTCTGGAAGGCGTTACAAGAGGCCATGGGAACTAAGTTGTTGATGAGCACTGCGTTTCATCCAGCGACGGATGGACAGACAGAAAGGACGATTCAGACGTTGGAAGATATGCTGCGAGCCTGTGTTTTGGAATTTCAGGAGAACTGGGAGGATAGTTTGGATTTGATCGAGTTTTCTTACAATAATAGTTACCATGCCAGTATTGGGATGGCACCGTTTGAAGCCTTGTACGGAAGGAAGTGTAGAAGCCCGCTATGTTGGTCGGATATCAGTGAGACGGTGACATTAGGACCGGAGATTATTCAAGAGACAGTTGATCAAGTGAGGCTGATTCAAGCTAAGATTCAAGCCGCACAAGATCGACAGAAAAGTTATGCAGATAAGAAACGACGAGATGAAGAATATGAAGTTGGGGAGAAGGTATTGTTGAAAGTATCACCTATGAAAGGTATAATGAGGTTTGGAAAGAAGGGAAAGTTAAGCCCGAAGTTTATTGGACCGTATGAAATTCTGGAGAGGATTGGGAAAGTGGCATATCGCTTAGCTTTACCCACGGAGTTGAGTCGAGTCCATAATGTTTTTCATATTTCTCAGTTGAAGAGGTACATCCCGGATAAGAGCCATGTTCTACAACCTGAAACCATAGAGCTAGATGAATCTCTGACTTTTGAAGAAAGACCTGTAAAGATTCTTGATTCGAAGGTGAGGAAAACACGGAATAAGGAAGTTAAGATTGTTAAAGTTTTATGGTCGAACCAAGATACAGAAGAGGCAACTTGGGAAGCAGAGGATGCTATGAAAGAGAAGTACCCCGATTTGTTTGCCGAGGTTAGTAGAGTTACGGGGACGTAACTCGATTTTTAAGGGGGGTAGAAGGCGATAGAATTTCGCGTTTCACAGTAGAGTTGATTGTTATTATGTAACTAAAATACAGCCAAAGCAAGACACAAAAGTTTCTATAACGTGCATTAAAAGTTTCGTAAGAGTTTCACGAAAAGAGTTTTGACAAAAGTTTTACATCAAGCAAAAGACTTTATAAAAGTTTTGAAAGAGTTTTACAAAGAGTTTTCGAGAAGCGTTTTTACTCGTTCCAAGTTTCGGGACGAAACTTCTTTTAAGGGGGGTAGACTGTAATCCCCCGCATTTTTAAGACTTTATATTATATTTTTATACGATTATAATATATAGTTTTATGAATTTCGGAAAATAAAGTCTATTTATATTTTATGGCTTAAAATAATTTATTTTACAAAAGGTTTTATTAGAAATAGTAATTATTTTTAAAGGAGGTTTTGAGTATTTAAATTTAATTTTCAAAAATAGCAAAAATAATTATGGGTTTTATTTTAATTATTTTCGGACCATATTAGGCCCAAAATGGGGTATTTTCGGTTTTCCAAGGCCCATAAATATTTTTATGGCCAAAATTATTTTCTAAATTATTTATTTTAACTACCTAGATATTTTGTATCTTTTAGTTAGGATAAATTTCAGATTTTACAAAAGATAAACATATCCAAAATTATCCTACACAATTTAGATCTTATCCAAAAAAAAAAAAATCAAAACTTTATCTTTTCACTTTGATTTGGCCGAAATTCCTTAAGGCCATATACCCTATATATAGCTCTCTGGTTCATCAAATTTTACTCTTTAAAACCCTTTCCAAAAATCAGAAAAAGAAAAAAAAAAAAAAAAAAAAAACCGCAGCCCAAAAACCGCAGCAAAGTACACAAACAGAAAAAAATAAAACTGCAGTTTTCCTCTTCGTGGAACCAACTTTGAGCCACCACCACAACCACCACACTTCACATCTGCCGCCACAACCACCACCACGTGACAGCCCTTGCTGCACTCTACCACCAGGTACCAAGATCCGCCACCCATGCAGCCACCAAGGTGGCCAAAAACCACCTCAAAGTAGCCCACTCACCATGGTTTTCGAAAATAAGAAAAAGAGAGAAAAAAATTATTTTTCCTTCCAAATTATTTTTAAAAATCGAAAAAGTGTTTCCCTAATGTTTTTCAGTAAATAAAAAGTGTTTTGATGTTTTCAAATTATTTTTAAAAATTAGTTTGGTAATTTTTATTTAATAGATTAGTTTATGTCAAAAATTGGATTTTTAATAAAACAAATCATAGAAATTATAAATAATCGAAATTTATGCACGAAAAATTATTTTAGAGGCTGTATATTAGTTATATAATGTTCATATGAGGTTAGTCGAATTTCTAATGGTATTTTTGTATTTTAATGCAAGGAGGAGAATTTTCCGAAGAGCAGTTTTAATTAAGAAGGAAATTTAGCGAGCAAGGTATGTGCGACATATCAAAGACCTAATAGCATGAAAACTTAGGTTTAGTATTATAGTATGTCGTGTTAAATTATTGGAGCAAGAAAACGATCATGCAAGCCCCCATGAATTTTATAGTGTTGAACCGAAAATCTGCTGGTTTATGTGTAAAATTTGTTATATGAGGTTAAAGTGTTGAAGTATGCTCGTAAAAATTATTTTAGACTTATTGTGATGTATGTGAAGTTGTGTTAAATTCTCGTACTTTAACATGAAGTATAGCATGGTCAAATAATTTTATTAGTCAGTTTTCAGTTTTGCGGTTTTTACCGAAAAATATTGTTTCAGAAGGTCTAAAGGTCGAATCTGACTATGAGATTATTTTTAATGTATTCCAGAAGCATAATATGAGTTTATAGAGTTGGTTTCGTCATTAAAAGGTTTTCCAATATTTTTAAATAATTTTTAGATTGGTTTTAGACAGATTGGACTGTTTTCAAAAATAAATCTTTTAAAAATATTTAAAACGTGAACTAAGGTTTCTAAAGGTTGTTACTGGTTAATAGGAGAATAAAAGGAATTATAAAATGGGTTTCACGACCTAGAGAATTTATTAGGTAATTAGCTTGGATTTTTAATTGTTTTATCGCTAGTTTTAGGGTTTCTAGTTTAAAATCTACTAAAATTCACATAGACCTTATCTAGCCACGAGATTTGGTTTGAGACTGTATTTTAGGCAGTAAAAGGTTTTGGAAAAGTGTTTTCGAACCTATTTAATTTTTAATAATTATTTTCAGATTTATTTCTATTTCTATTGCCTAGTTTTAAAACAAATGTTTTTCAAAAATAAATTTCTAGGAATAGAAGTTTCTAAAAATGTTTTCAAAAGTCATTTACTATTAATGGAAGGTTACTAAAAGAGGAAAGAGTCATTAACAAGTGTTGGTTAAGTGTTTGATGGTTTCTATGTTGTTTATGTATGTTTCGAAGTCTGACGGTGTATGTTTGACTTTTCGGTCGTGTTTTAAGTTATGTTTGAATTCTGGACAGTAGCTATATGAAGCTTTAATGTGAGGGTTAAGAGTCTAAAATGACATGTTTAAGTGTTTTGAAGTTTGTTCATGAGTTATAATGCTTCTATGCATGTTTTGAGCAAGTTTTGACCATAAGAGTCATGTTTACAAGACAAATCAAAGTTAAATGCTTATTAAGTCAAAGTTAAATAAAGTCGAGTAAAGCAAAGTTAAGTAAACAATTATGAGCAAGTTATTTTTAAAGGAACGTGAGTACTCATTCAGGCCAAATGAGGTTACCATACGGGGGAGGTATGTATTGCCTTAACGCTGTACTTCCATAGTGGAGTGTGACGATGCTTCACTGTTTTAGTTCTGGAATTCCAAAAGAGTTAAAGAGTTAAGTTTGGACATGGGGTGGATGGAGACCATGTACCACTGTTTTTGAAAGACTAGCTATCTTTCTGTTAGAGTTCGGATTGTACGGGGAGCGCTACCTACTTGGTTGACGACCGTCTTTCCAAAGAGCCCGTTCACGTTTCCTATATCCTTTTCGAAGCAAGAAGTTATAATCAAGATGAAGAATTTTGAACTTATGAGTCATGAGTCTTAAAATGGAGTGAGAGTCTTGTTATGTGTATTTTGTATGCTATGTGTGTGTCTTCGTGTTGTTATGTTTTTGCTATGTTGTGCATACTCAGCAGTGGTTGCTGACACATATATATTTCCATGTTTTTCTTGTTCTGTTTGCTTGTTAAGCAGAATAAGTGCAGGTTGTTGAGCATATGCATGGTGAAGGGATTTTTCGAGAGGAGTGGATAATATTTGGTAGTTGTTTTGACTTTAGATTTTTCTAGTGGTTTGGAATAAGGGTCGTGATGGTTCCAAGTTGTTAATTTAATGTTTGAATTAGTTGTAAAGACTTCCGTTGTGAGTTGTTTGACTTTTATAAAATGATTTTCGTAAAGTGTGTTGTTTTACCTTAGCCTTAGCGTTGCAATTAGTTTTCATAATTAGTTGTGACGTGGCGGTAACATGCTCAAGTTCCTCTTGTGTTTATAGGTTTGAGGTAAGTTAGAAAGTGAGGAATTTGGGGGTGTTACATCTCGATCCTTCGTTGAGGAACCTAAGCCGACATCTATGGAAGCAAGTCATAGATTACGTGATTTAAACCCAATGTAACGACTCTAGTTACCCCCAAGCTCGGTTTTTACTAAGAACCTACTTATGTCATGAAGGAGGTGAGGGTGTCACCCACACCTTAGCACTAACAACTACTCACTACACATTTTACTATTTAAACACATATTTTTATTCATGATTTACAAATTATAACAAAGAAATAAGTTATGACAATGGATTATAAACTAAACTAAACAATTGTTGTAAAAAGGGAAATAGCTTGTTTAATTATCAATATTATTACAAAGAAATAATTTATTCAAGTTATTCAATCAAACTACAAAGAAATATATTCTAAAATCAAAAAACTATTCTTGGCATTAGTGGGGTCTACCAAGAAGTTCAGACATTATTTGCTAACTCATACGGTTCCCATAATTAGTAAAGGGGTTCCCTTATATCTCTTCGACAAACCTGCGGTAAATGAGTGAATATCAAGATGGATGATCATGTTGGCCGAATTTGACCTTAAATTTGTGTCACAAAAATCCATAAAAGGATGTATAGTCCCTGAATTCCTAGCAGATTCTCCGGATGAACCTCGACCCGAGGATTATGAGTTTCCCGATGAAGAATTGACGATGACTGAAGAAGAAAGCTAGTCCATGTACTTTAATGGTGCCTCCAATAAACAAGGATGTGGGGTCGGTGTTGTGCCAATTTCACCTAAAGAGAAACATACGCACATATCAGTAAAATTAGACTTTGATGTGACCAATAACGCCGCTGAATATGAAGCTTGCATCATAGGGCTCGAGGCCGCTGTAGTGTTAAAAGTCCAAAACCTAAGAGTTTATGGATATATTTCTTTAATCATCGACTAAATTTCAGGAAGATGTTAAGTTAGAAGCGAAAGCCTAGCTCCTTATCAAGCCCATTTAGAGTAAATTGCCTCCCAAATCGAAGAAATCGAGTACATGATGAGGGATATTCGTATACCTATCAAAAATAACCTACAACTTCTACTAATGTAGAGAGGGAAGTAGGGATCGAATCCACAGGGAAGCAACGAAATTCTACTAACTCTAAAATGTTATTCTGCAGTAAGGGGCCTTTGAATTAGGTTTTAACTAATGAACTAATGGTTACTAGAGAAAGAATTAGACACAAAAATACATTAATAACAAATTTAGGACGTCGGTTCACTACAGATAAACCAAAGAGTTGAATAATGATTAATTAACAAACTGTTGACTCCCTGAACTAACGCTCACTAATTCTCTCGAATCTTGTCTCTTTCAGAACTCCTCTAATGGCTCTCGCTCACTTAGACTCGTTTTGCCTATTATCCATGTGATGTAAATGTGGTAATTCTACCTTTCGGCATCGATTTCGACAATTTCAAACTAACAATTAAACCTGGCAAGAATTTAATCGAAGGCAATGTAACTTGATAATAGGAATTCAAGACCATCAACAATCAAATTAATTGATCATGAAACAAATCAATGGAAACGATCCATAGATCCCCTAGCCCTAGAAAGGAAACTACTCACACATGAATAAAAGCATAGAAACCAAATCAATAAAATAAAACAAAACTAATAACAGTTAGTTGATTGTAAAAGAGTTTTGCCACGAAATTATGATGTTTTTATGAGTTTTCTATGAGTTTAAAGTTAATTAATAAATCTTAAAATTTTATAAAAACAAGTTAAAATTAATTTTAAGTGTTCATATTATGCTAGTATGATCTCCTATTAAATCTATGATGTGAGATATGATTTTTAGTATGATTGATGAAGTTTAAAAGTGATTTTAAGCATGTTTAACATGTTGTCCAGATTTTATAAAGTGGATAATTAGGCTTTTAAAGTATGTTATTAGCATAAATTGATCATATAAAGTAAGTAATACATTGTATAATTGATTGGTGTTGTTTTTGAAGATTTTCAAGGAGTTTTGATAATTTTAAATAGCTGTTCACTTTTCTAAAGTGACATAAAATTTATGTTGAGGTTTTATAAAGTAAAAATCCCGAAAACCAAGTAATCTTGCAATAGAAAATTAAAGTGAAGTATGGAATTGAATAGAGACCATAAAAGGAGCAACTGTTTCAACATATACCCATAAACTATTGCAAAATGCATCATATACCCTCAATGTTTTTTAAATGCACCATATGCCCTTGAACATTTAACTATATTCACAAGGTACCCTTATTTTTCTAAATTTACTTTAACTGCCTTCTAATTAAGAAATTAAATCAAATTAACTATTAATTATCTTAATTTAAACTAATTAATTTGATTATCTAAATTATTTCACTCACCCACGCACCACCTCACAACCCAAACCCACGTCCACCAAACCCACGGCATCCACCACCAAACCTTCAACCCAAATCCGCCCACGAGTACCAAACCCAAGGTGACCACCACCAAACCTACATCTCAAATCCACCACCACCAAACCCAACAAATTCGAAACCCATCAACCCCAAGACAAGAACCAAAAAATTTTCTATAACCCAATTTGATATTGACTACTTTGAAGAATCAAACACTTCTTTGCCTTTGAATTTACCATCACAATAATAATAGATCATTTACAATTCAAAACATTCATTTCACCAAAACATTACTAGAGCATTCAAGGTGTGCAAAATGTCTATCGTGGCTTTTAACTTGATGGGTTTTGGGGTGGGAGGTTTCGAATTTACTATATTTTGGTTTGGTGGTTGGGGTTTGGTTTGGATGGTGGTGTGGTGGTGGGTATGATAAACATTCATGCATTTTTGTGAAAATGGGTCTATTAAAGAGGAGATGAAGGTGAAGTGGTTTGTAGAAAGAGAGAGGAGGAAGAAGGAGAAGGTGAGTAAGAGTGGTGAGTAGGTAATGATGAAAGAAAATGGTGGTTTTGTAAAACTAATTTGGTAAATATGATTAATTGATTTAAATTATTGTAAATAATAGTTAGTCAAATTTAATATTTTAATTTAGTGGTAGTTAAGGTAAAATTAGCAAAATAAGGGTATATTATGAATTAAGTTGAAAGTTCAAGGGCACATGGTGCATTTCAGAAACATTGAGGGTGTAAGGTGTATTATGCAATAGTTTAGGGGTATTTGGTGAAATAGTCGTATAAGGAATGTTTAGGACAAGTTTCCAATATAGAAGTTAGTTTAGAGTCGTTGTAGAACTTAGTCAACTAGGTTTTAATTTAGATTCGGTTTTCTTTATGTAGGAGGCTTTGAATTAGTCAACTTTTAGAAGTTGTGGCGGAGCACCACTATTTCACAAGGTACGTAAGTACTAAAGACAAACATAAGAATTAGCATTCATGCTTGGATGATCCTCTATGTTATGAAATATTGTTATGCTTATTTGAATTATGAATTTATGTGCATGACAAGTTTAATTAGAGGCACGACTTCATATTATGTTGACATTTCATGTTGAATAGCGATATAAATTTTATAAGATTGAATTGGAATGTTATGATCAGTTTAATTTGGCCAATAGTTATCAATAAAGAAAGGAAGTTATTATAAAGTTGGTTAGTTACTTAATCAACAAGAAAGGTAGTTGTGAATTATTATTCACTTGATTAAAAGGAGTTATGAGCAAATACTTTATACATGTTTCCACTCATAGTTTAATGCGTGGTTAAGGAGAAAGTAAATATTCAGCCACTCACAGTTAATGTGTGGTAAAGGAAGTTCAGATTAATTAAAGGACACACATGAGATTAATTTTTAAATCACCTTAAATCGAAGATAATTAATGTGGCTTGCTTGATTTGATGCATACTTTTATGTGATGTTATATGTGAGTCATAACACTGTTAAACCGGTTAATCACGTAAAGTGTAAGAGGATTTGCATCCAAACTCTTGGAACGTATTTACCTTGAGTATGAACAATGGGTGGAGTCTTAAGGAACAGAGATCTATGACTTCTACTTGGAGTACAAGACTTTGTACTCTTTTATGCGCTGGAATTCCGTCACTTTATGTGACATAGTAATACCTTCCTGGAGTTGCTCCCAAGTTGGTGCCCAATAGGGCGATTTTAAAGGAAAGGAAACCCGTTCGATGCAGAATCCAAAAGTTTAAATATAATAATTAATTTGATGAGTCTATGCACAGGTGAAAGGTTGTCAAAGGTAAGTTGTGTGTATGTTTTAGTTCATGTTGTTTGTTACATAGTCTTTAGTTTTTATGTACTCAGCTTTGATGACTGTTTGTTTAGTGTGCATGGCTTTGTCTTGGACTTGGCCCTACAATGACCCACTTGTTGGTAAGTAGTTGTCTAGAATAAGAAAAGCTACATATATGTCATTTCATACTGGGCTGGAGTGAGAGTGCTTGCTGTGTTTTATAGCTTTATTTTTATTTCTTATGAAGTAATAACTTTTGTTTGGATGTTGTTTAATTCTCAAAGATATTACTTTTGGTTTTTAAGGACCATTAAAATGGTACCGAAGTGTAATAAAGTTTTAAGTTGAGTTTTATTTTGGATGTTGATTTGAATTTGGTTTTGTGACTTGTTTTGAAGTTTAGTTTTAAATTGGTTTTTCGTTTTAAGGCTTCCGCTGTAGTACTTTGATAAATGCCTTAGTCATTATCACGGTGGCGGTAATACTTTGGTTTTTCCATTATCATGACTTTTAATAATTATAATTCTAAAATATTTATAATATGTTTTCCGGAAAAATATAAAGTAGGAAGTTAGGAAATTCCAGGGTGTTACACATTGCTGGTATAAACCCTCAACGCATTCTCGAAACAAATTCGAGTCATCCCAAAAATACCGTCGAACGTCATGTAGAAACCGCTTCTTTTGCTGTGGTGAGAGATTAGGAGGCAAGACACCTCCTACAATGTAATTTGCAAAATTAGCGAACCATGGTGATTTGACTGCAATAGAAAGTAAATGATCATCGGGGAAGGAATCGTCAATAGGCACGAGCTCTACATCTTCTCATCGAATTCTGGAAAGATGATCAGCTACTACATTCTCCGCACCCTTTTTATCACGAATCTCAAGATCAAACTCTTGCAGCAATAGAATCCATCTGATCAATCTTGGATTTGCTTCCTTCTTGGCTAGGAGGTACTTAAGAGCAGCATGTTCAGTGTGAACAATTACTTTCGAGCCCAATAGGTATGATCGAAACTTGTCAAGTGCATACACAACTGCTAGCAACTCCTCGGTAGTGGCATAATTCAATTGAACTGGATCAAGTGTCTTGCTGGCATAATAGATTTCATGTAGAACCTTCTCCTTTCTTTGGCCTAGAACTGCTCCAACTGCATAGTCATTGGCATCACACATGATCTCGAACGGGAGGTCCTAATCATGAGATTGGATGATAGGTGAAGAAATAAGTGCCTATTTAATCCTGTTAAAAGGCTTAACACGCTCATCACAAAAATTAAAATCTGCATCCTTTAAAAGCAATTGAGTTAGTGGTTTCTCAATTTTAGAAAAATCCTTAATAAACCTGCGATAAAACCCTGCATGACCTAAAAACCTTCTTGCCCCTTTGACACTCACAGAAGGGGGAAGTTGCTCGATTACCTAAATCTTTGCTTTATCTACCTCAATACGTCGTTCTGAAATTAAGTATCCAAGCACAACACCTTCAGTGACCATAAAGTGGCATTTTTCCTAATTAAGCACTAAATTCACCTCTTCACATCTCATGAGCACTCTTGTTAGATTTTCTAAGCAGGCAACTAATGAAGTTCCATAGACACTAAAATCATCCATAAAAACTTCCATAATAGATTCAATGAAATCATAAAAATGCTCATCGTACAGCGTTGAAAGGTAGCAGGGGCATTACATAAACCAAAAGGCATTCTACGATATGCAAAAGTACCATAAGGACATGTAAAAGTAGTTTTCTCTCTACCATCTAGATGAATAGGGATTTGGAAGAATCCTGAATAACCATCTAAATAACAAAAATACTTATGCCTAGCTAACCTTTCTAACATCTGATCAATGAAAGGGAGGGGAAAGTGATCCTTTTTAGTAGCAGTATTTAATTTCCTGTAATCATTACACATACGCCAACCCGTGACAACTCTAGTGGGAATCAATTCATTTTTATCATTACGCACAACAGTGGTCCCACCTTTCTTAGGTACTACCTGAAGTGGACTGAACCATTAAGAATCTGGAATAGAATATATGATACAAGCATCAAGTAATTTAATGACCTCTTTCTTAACAACCTCCTACATGTTAGGATTTAAACGACATTAACCCTGTATGCATGGTTTATGACCTTCCTCTAAATGAATGCGATGCATGCAAAAACTAGGACTAATACCGGTCAAATCATCAATAGTGTAACCAATATCCTTCTTATGACATTTAAGCACAGCCATGCGCTAATAATTTCTCAAGTTGACTATCCGTAAGGGAAGCACTAACAATAACTGGATATAGCTCTTTTTCATCTAAAAATGCATGTTTCAAATTAAAGGGAAGGGGTTTCACCTCAGGTTGTGTTACCTCCTTTACCGAACAAATATTCTGGGGCAACTTCAAAAATTGATATTTGCTACCTGAATTAAATTCCACTCCTGAAAGGTCTTGAATCAACTCATCGGAGTCCATATTGCCTTCACCTGAAACAACATCCAAACACAAAACGGCCTCCAGAAGATCCTTTTTAAGGAATTGAGGCAAGTTATCACAAACAATTTTTTGAATAATATCAATTCTAGAGTAGGATTGCTCCAACATGGGGCTTTTCCGTGCACTATCAAGGTTAAAGGTAACCTTGTCATCACCTGCAGAAAGAGTCAAACGACCATTTTTTACATCAATAACAACTCCTGCAGTGTTTAAAAATGGCTTACCAAGGATAATAGGGATATATGCATCCTCCTCCATGTCTAACACCACAAAGTCAACGGAAATGAAAAACTTCCTGACTCTTACCAATACATCCGCCAAAATACCTTTCGGGTATTTCACAGTTCTATCTGCCATCTGTAGGGTGATGTTAGCAAACTTTAAAGAACCCATATCTAATTTCCAGCAAATAGACAATGGCATAACACTAACACCGGCCCCTAAATCACATAAAGCTTTATCAATAAACAATGGACCAATGTTACCAGGAATAGAAAAACTTCGGGGATCCTTGAGTTTGAGTGGAGACTTATTCTGCAAAATACCACTACATTCTTCAGTTACAGCTACAGTCTCCACTGAACACAATTCATGCTTCCTACTCAATATGTCTTTCAAAAATTTAGTATATGTAGGTAGTAATCAAGTTAGTAAAAGGCACAGTAACCTGCAAATTTTGAACAATATCGAGAAACTTATGGAAGTGATTGTTATTCTTACTTCTGTATATCCTATGAGGGAAGGGTAGTGGCACCTTGGGAGGTGTTAACGTATCAACGGGCTTGTCAGCTACTAGAGCCCTCTTCTCCGTGTCATCTTTCTCCTTAGAAGGTGTAGGCTCTACAATCTCCTCAATCACCACATTGCCGGTCTTACCAATCTGTGCTCCCATCCCTGAATCAGCGTCTTCGGTTGGCATGTTGGGGTCTTCATAGTGGGTCCATCTTTTGGTAGTGATGGAATTAACATGATCCCTCTGAGCTGGTGGATTTGGTTGAAGAGGTAGTTGACCCTGCTGCCGTTGAGCTATAAACTGTGCAATCTAAGCTAGTTGGGTCTCCAGTTACTTATTGTGAGCCTGCATTATCTCCATATTCTTCTGCATCTGCAGCATCATATTCTTCAACTCTGAAATTTCATTGCTAGGTTGGGCCGGTGGTGCTGGCAATGGTGGTCTACTGAAACCTGGTTGCTGTGGTGGTGTAAATCGTTGCACCTGTTGATGAGCCTGCTGAGGTGGTATAAATTGTTGTGGTTTCTGCACATTATTGTTGTGCTTGTAGGAAAACTATGGATGATCCTTCCAACCTGGATTGTATGTGTTACAGAACTGATTGCTCTTGTATGCTTGGAAGGCACACACTTGCTCTATAGAACTATGACATGATTGTGATGTGACCGAATGAACCACAAGAATTGCAGAAAGGCTCAGTACATCCCGAAAGGCCAGCCATCGCAGCTACAGATGATGGTGGAGGAGATGTAGTACTAATCTTGTCAAGCTTTTGACGTATGGCATTGATCTGTGAAACTAGACTCTCGTATTTGTCATCAACCGTACCACATGCTTTCCACCTTTCTTCGAATGTCCTCTGGAATTGCCGAACTGTGCAATATGAATACTAATTTCTTCAATCAATTCATATGCAGCATTAACTTCCTGGTTCATGAACCGACCACTAGCAGCTGAATCAAGCACTATACGACTCGGATTTCCTAAACCATTATAGAATGACTGCACCAAGAACTACTTCTCAAGACCTTGATGTGGGCACAACCTCAATAGATCCTTGAACCTTTCCCATGCTTCATACAATGTCTTATTTGTATCTTGGTTGAAATTCGTGATCTTAATCCGAAGGGTTGCAGTTCGCTCTGGAGGGTAATACTTCCTTTGAAATGCAAGAGCCAACTCTTCCCAATTGTTGATGTTGTCCATATTAAGACTATTCAACCAAGTATGAGCTTTGTCCTTCAATGAAGACGGGAACATCATCCTTCTAATGTAGTCTTGAGATACCATAGCTTTCTTGATCGTACGACAATAATGAAGGAAATTATTCAAATGTAGCATACAATCCTCCATTAAAGTTCCTGCAAACTGATTCCTTTCCACCATATTCACTAGAGCTAGCTTCAGTTCAAAATTTAGAGCCTCAAGATCAGGGAACCGATAACACCTCCAACTGTTGCAGAACTGGGTTGGGGATAATCCTTCAATGATCAAGCTGGCAGCGGCGGTTGTGCATCATTCTGTGGTATATTGTTCTCGTTGAACTGTGATTCTGCCATCTCTTCCTTATCAGAATTATCAGAAATGTTCACACCAGCAAAAAGTTGTGACAGATCAGAGAGTATTCTTTTAGAAAGAATAACTCTCCGCAATCTCCACTTCTTCCTACGACTCCACTTATGCAATGACCGTTCTGGTTCAGGATCAATCTAAATCGGCATGCAAACCTAGTACCTGCACAAAAACTAAAATTGCAGATAACTGTAAGAACTGTAAGAACTGTCTGAAAGAGCGATTAGTTCCTTGAGACAAAATAAAAATAATAAAAATAGACAAAATAACCCGATTAGCAGAAAAAATAAACAACTGCCTCCTTGGCAACGGCGCCAAAATTTGATGAGGGACAGTCGTATACCTATCAAAAATAACCTACAACTTCTACTAATGTAGACAGGGAAGTAGGGATCGAATCCATAGGGAAGCAACGAAATTCTACTAACTCTAAAAAGCTATTCTGCCGTAAGGGGTCTTTGAATTAGGTTTTAACTAATAAACTAATGGTTACTAGAGAAAGAATTCGACACAAAAATATATTAATAACAAACCTAGGACGTCGGTTCACCACAGATCAACCAAAGAATTGAGTAACGAATAATTAACAAACTCTTAACTCCCTGAACTAAGGCTCACTAATTCTTTAGAATCTAGTCTCCTTCAAAACTCCTCTAATTGTTATCGCTCACTTAGACCCGTTTTTCCTATTGTCCCTGTGATCTAGTTGTGGTAATCTTACCTCTCAGCATCGATTTCGACAATATCAAACTAACAATTAAACCTGGCAAGAATTTAATCGAAAGCAAAATAACTTGATAATAGGAATTCAAGAGCATCAACAATCAAATTAATTAATCATGAAATAAATCAATGGAAACGATCCATAGATTAACTACTCACACATGACTAAAAACATCAAAAACAAATCAATAAAATAAAACAAAACTAATAAGATACTTCAAACTAACAAGTTAATTAAAAACTACTAAACTAATTAAGAACATAAAATTAGGGCACAAAAACAAATAACAAAAACAAAAACTAAACTAAAAACTAAAAACATAAACTAAAGAAAGAACATAAACTAAAAACATAAATAAAAGATTAATAAAGAACGGTATAAGAACCTGAATTGAATTTTATTGAATTGAAAGTTGAATAATGTTCACAACCTAGAGAGAGAAAGCTAGGGCTCAAAACCAGAAAAATGTGATAATAATTTCGTACATAACCTTTGGAGTAAAAAGAGTTAAATACTAAACCCAAAACTAGAGAAAAACGCGTGAAAAAGGCCTCGGAGCAGCCTGCCCGAGCCCGAGTCACCCTGGCGAAACGCCACTCACTCGGGCACCGGGTGCTCGGGCACCGGGTGCTCGACCTAGACGAACTGCCAGGTGGGGTTAGGCTTCGTTTTCTTCGCTCGTTTTCTTCTAATTACTTCTTTAATGCTTCTTTAACACTCCTAAACTTTAGCAAGGCTCCCCAAATGACTTCAAACTCTCCACTAACTCTTTAAATGCTTCAAATGGCTTGGAATATAACGATAAATCATCAATTCCTGCAAAATCTTATAAAGAACACAACAAGTACTCGAAATAACAAAAGTTAGTGGAAACAACTTAAAAGAGCCATGTTAGAGCTAAAAATCACTCGGGATCTAGGGTAAAACATGCATAAAATATCAACTTATCAGTACACTTATCTAAAAAGGGAGGACAACCAGTTCGCCGATGCTTTGGCTATGTTGGCATCAATGGTCTGCATCCCAAATTCTTTGACAGAAATACCCTTGGTGGTCGAAAGAAAAAGGAACCAGCTCACACTAGTGGAAAAAACCCCATTTGCTGCAGTTATTTGGGGTGTATATGCTGTGGTTTTGGGCCGCAGCATACCTAGTAGCAGCATTTAAGAGCAATCTTATATGATGCGGTTCAAGACCGCAGCATATAAAGAGATTATATGATGCGGTTCCAAGATAACCGCAACATATAATCCATTTTCCAACCAAAAAAAAGATTATACGCTATAAGAACCGCAGCATATAAGGGGCCGAAAATATTAAAAAAAAAAATTGCATTTTGTGCTTTAATAACAACTTAAATGTTTATATACATAAAAGCTCTAAATTTTGCTTTTCTCTCCTATTACACCTCAAAGATACAAAGAGTGAAAATGAGTAAATATACCAGTAGCAACAACAAGAAATGACAGCAGTAGTAATAACAAAATCAGAAAAGCAGTAACAGTTGGAGAAGAAACAAGCAGCCACAGGTGAACGTGAGATATGCAGCAGTTTGTGGCGGGGCAAACTCTTGAAATTGCAACAGCAACAGTGGCAGCAACTCAACAGTGGCAGAAACGACAGCAACTCAACTCAGTGACTCACAAACAACCAGACAGCAACAATAACAACAACAATAACAAGACAATCAGCAACTCAAACCTCAATGATGTTGAACATAGTTGTTTGGCTACTACAACAAGTAGTTGAGAATCAACAACTTGGAGCAACTCAAACAACCATGGTCATAACTTGAGTCCCTTCATCATTTGGAGATAATTAGTGTCTTATGAAAAAGGACTCATTTTTTATCAAACATTTGTCGGACTATAAGGGACTTGATCATCATTCAACAATTGCATCACCATAAGAGACTTAATTGTCTCACCATAAGCTCAATCTCATCTAAATAAATAAACATCAATCATAAGCTCAATCTCATTGAAATATTTCATTCAAGCATCCATTAACATACTCATTAAACAATGAAGCATATCAGGTAGAGTAGTGGATGATTGTCAACTTAAATGAAAGCTTGGCTAACCAAATTGATAAAAAGAACAACAACTTGTTTCATTGCTAACCCACAAAGAATGAAAGTTGCAGTAGTGTTTTGTATCTGAAATTTTGAAACAAAGAATGAAATAATAACAACAACAATAACAAAACAACACAGCAATAACAACAACAATAAACACACAGCAATAACTGCACAACAATAACAATAACACATAGCAATAAATACAATTCAATAACAACACTCACTTAAACACTCACACTCACCATTCACTCACAGTCACTCACTCACTCATCATTCGGAGTCACTAACACACACACACTCACTCACATTCATTCACTCACACACTCACTCATCACTCACCATTCACTCACATTCAGAGTCACTCACTGACATTCAGTCACTCACATTCAGAGTCACACACACACTCACTGACATTCAGTCACTCATACACTCACTCATCACTCACAACCACTCAAACACTCACAGCCACTCAGTCTTACCATTAATCAGTCACAAACTCTCATTCACATTCGCTCACACAAACACAACTAAAAACAACCAAACCCACAAAGAACCAAATAAATTCAAAATATTATATAAAATCACAAAAATTGATTAAAAAAACATCCAAATAAAAGCAAAATCGAAAACAAAAAATTAAAATAAATTAACTAGCAAAATCGAAATCACAAAAATCGAAACCAAAACAACAACAAAATTAACTAGCAAAATCGAATTTAAACCAACAAAAAAAGCAACATCACTCACCAAAACCAACAAAAAATTCGAATCCAAAACCAAAAACATCTAATTAATTCAAAAAATCGAAGCACAAAACTAACCTCAACACCAAAGCCACCAAAATTCGCCCCCAATAATCAATCTTTCATAATCACCACCAAAACTCGCGAAATCAAATGAAAAAAAATAAAACTAAACATAAAACAAAAACTGAAATTGAAAAGAAAAATAAAACAGAAAAAAGAGAGAAGAAGAGAAGGATTTAACCTTAGGGTTAGGGTGAGGCGTAAATGTAGAGAGAGATGAGATGAATGAGACCAGATTTAGAGAGAAGTGAAAGAGGTGATAGATCAGATTTAGAGTGAGAGAAAGAGAAGAAAAAACAAGAGAAGTGAAAGAGGTGAGAGAGAGGATTTAGGGTTAGCGTTAGGAGGAAGGAGGGAAATGAAATGGAGTGTTTTAATTAGTCCGTGTTTTAATTTTCGCCTTTTATTTTTTCATACTTCTTTTTGGGCTGGGCTTCAAAGTTTGGTTTTAGAAAAATAATATTGTTATATGCTACGATCTAGACCGCATCATTTAGTCCTGTGGACCGTAGCATATATATTATATGTTGCGGTCACCCATGAACCGAAACATATAATGGTCATCTATTCTCCCTCCAATACTTTATGTTGTGTTTTTCTTTGCATCCAAAAAACCGCAGCATATAAGGTGAAGTATATAGCGATTTTTCCACTAGTGTCATATGGTTGAAGAAGACAATGAGGTGAACGACCTCATGAAAGAGGAACCTTGGTACAGTGACATCAAGAACTATTTAGAAAACCAGCAATACCCTACTAACGCGTATAAGAAAGAACAGCGAGCTGTAAGACTCCTAGATTCCCAATAAATCTTTCGGGGAGGATATCAATACAAAAGGCTTTACAATGGCTTACACCTCCGATATGTAGACAACAAAGAGGCTCAATGGGTTATGGATCAAATACATTCGGGCATATGTGGAACTCATATGAATGCCCGTATGTTGGCTTCTAAGATCATTAAACAAGGGTATTATTGGACTACAATGGAGGATGATTGCAATAGATATGTAAGACATTGCGACAAGTGTCAGAAGTACGTGAATGTTCAACATATACCTCCATCACTACTACACTCTCTATCATCTCCGTGGCCATTCTCAACATGGGAAATTGACATAATTGGAAAAGTTACACCTTCAGGTCATGGAGGTCACGAGTTCATATTAGTGGCGATCGACTACTTCACCAAGTGGGTAGAAGCCACTTCAAACCGTGTGTTACAAGCCAAACATGTGGCAAAATTCATTGAAGCCAACATAATATGCCGATATGGACAGAGTCCCGCATGAAATTATCAGTGATAATGGAACTCATTTTCAAGGTGAATGTGAGGAACTTCTCATAAAGTATAAGATCTAGAAACACAAATCGTCTCCATATCGACCTCAAACCAATGGAGCAATTGATGCAGCGAATAAAAATGTCAAGGCAATTTTCTCCAAAATGACTGAAACCTACAGAGATTGGCCACTTAAGTTACCCTTCGCCTTATGGGGGTACTGAACATCCATTAGAGCTTCTACAAGAGCGACACCTTTCTCCTTGGTCTACGGGATGGAAGTCGTACAAACTATCGAGCTTGAAATTCCCTCACTAAGAATAGTATTGGAGAGTGAACTTTTTGAAGTTGAATGGGCGCGGGCATAATATGATGCTTTAGTCCTCCAGGATGTGAAACGCTTAAAGGCCCTAAGTCATGTCCAACTCTATCAAAAGAGGATCGAGAGAATTTCAATAAACATGTCAAAGAAAGGAAAATCAAGGAAGGAGATTTAGCTTTCAAAGCATTACGAAAAACCATCATGGATCCTAGAAGAAAATTCTGCCCGAATTGGGATGAGCTCTATATTGCCAAGAAGATACTCCCCGGAGGTGCACTTGAAATAATGGACATGAACGGTGACAACTTCTACAATCTCACCAACTTGGATCAACTGAAGAAATACTATGTTTAAGCTATCCTCATAGAGTTACTGGAACTACATTTGGCCTGATTCCGCAAGGATATGTAGGCAACATCGACCTCCGGCCCATTTAAAAATAAAAATCCCTCTTTCCTCTACAATACTTTAATTGCCTACTGGAGTAAAAATGAACTATGTTTATCTCTAAAAAAACAATATATATATATATATATATATATATATATATATATATATATAT
>PYUH01000271.1:1083550-1131050 GCA_016808085.1 Suaeda aralocaspica
CGAGTAGTTGCCTGCGGCCAGGAGTAGAGTAGAATACGTCATAATTTCTTCCCTGGATTCCCTGATGTTTACCAATAACAAGGCTTGAGGGCCCTAATAGGAAGAAGGATATGGGACAAAAGAAAAAGGGATCAGCTACTAGATAACCATTTCAAGGCTACCATTACTAATGAGGGCCATTTTTTCACTGCACGTGTGGAAAAGATTCAAAGAAACACTCAATTTCTTCTTGTGATTATGGATTTGCATGAAGGCAATGGATGGCGGAAGCTTAATTTGTGTCCCACCACCACTCTAAAAGGCAAGAACAAACACACGAGAGCTTTTTACGCTCTCGAGGGCTCGAAGACCCCCGCATGATATTGTCAAACCCACATCCGAGAGCATTCAAAGGAGATCGGGATCACGCTGCCCCTTTTGTAAAGCAAGCCTCCAAGATGAAGAGTACTCGAGCCAAATCCCCTTAGATGGTGGTTGTCCTGTAAAAGAAAAGATGAAAAGATTGCAAGAAAGAAAGAAAAGAAAAGAAAAATAAAGAAGTTAGTACTCAAATGGCTTGAACAGAGATAGTGAGAAATGTGTTGAGCCAACGATCGAGGCCAACATGCTAGGATACCACCCCAGGGAGCCCATGTTGCTTCTCGGAGACACCTGCCGTACATCCTCCACCTCATGACATCATCGTCTGAACTAGACCTGCAAAATGCAGAATTTTGGAGTAGAATTTCGGAAGCTAACGGTGTATATGACATTTCCCAAAATAACCATGAGTTATGGTTATCAGCCACCTGCAATAAACTTTGAAAAACTCAAGTCTTGGGCAAATTCAACAACCAATATTTTCAACATTTTAGCCTCGCTTCTCAACGAAATCATCATTTGAAATTAGAGAAGAAAAGGGGACTCGACAAGTAAATACATTATTTCTATATTACTTCGTATAGAGCATTAATGGAAAAGCGTTTAGAAGCTTGAAGAAACTAATTTTGAACTAATTAGAGACATGAGCTTATTTCGATCCATTCATTCAAGATATTTCAAGTATGATTTTGTTTGAACAACATAAAAAATGGGTTAAATTTTATGTCAAAGTGAGTTACTTAAATTATATGACCTATGTAAGTTTGTAGTCGTTCTTGGGAAAATTAGCTTCAAAAATCACAAATTTGTCTGATTCGAGCCATTTTCAATTCACATCATCATTAGTATAGAAAATTCAATCAGAAGAAAAGCAAATTACACAAAAAGCACCAATTAGTTCATTTTTTAGTTATACGAAAATATATGAGCTACATGAGCTATAAAAAGCCCAAAATTTCACAAAACATACAAGGGTTCAATTCATGCCATTTTCAAGTCAAAAATGCATTTTATCATCAACTCAACAAAGTAAATCAAGTTTCACTATTCATTCACTCAAAGTCATACCTTGTACTTAATACTTGCATACCCTAACTAACAAGTTGAGTTTTCACTCAAACTCTCACTGTTGTGGATCAAACTACTTCCTATGTGTTCATGACACTCATAGAGCAAATACTTACATCAATTTCGACTATTCATGGGCAAAAATAAATAAAAAAAAAAACAAAATTTTGGTTCACTACTTACTTTAGAATAAGTGAAGTAAATTGCAAGGATTCAAGCAAAAAAAATGACAAGCTAGCTAAGTTTAGAGCACTTACCTTGTTTGGTGAGCAAAATTGTGCGAAAAATTTGAGCTCCAAGCTATCAGAAACAACAAGGGAGATTTGGAGTTGTTTGGGTTTTGTTCGAGCAAGAAGAAGAAAGAAACAGAAGGTGTTTGTGTGAATACAACAAAAACACAGACAAAAGCACAAAAACAACAAATAACAAACAAAAACAAATTCCAACGGCTTACATGGACCAACAAGTAGCTAGAGGGACCACCACGAGCGCCTAGGCACTAGGGCTGCGTTATGGGCAAGGCCTACGCCCTGGCGCCCATGTGGCGATTTTTTGACTCTTGTGGGGCCTGCTTTGCACTTTAGTGGACCTTGTTTTTCCGAGCAAGATTGCTTCACATACTCCGACATTCCCTGCCACCATTTATCCAACATCCTCATCAAAACTACAAAATTCCCCCAACAGACAAATCGGGTCAAAGTTACCAAAATGCCCCCAAAGATTAATCGGGTCAAAATTACTAAAATGCCCCTGAAAGCGCGATCATGTCAAACAAGTCTTGAAGACAACAAGCAAGACAACATCACAACAACCATCATGTTCCCTACGACCAAGCTTAGTCAAAATCGGAAATGTAGATCGTTAGACGATCAACCTTAATCTCAACAATCATCTCCGGATGGTAAAGATGCCTTTTCGGAACCTCCTATACGAACACACATCGAAGGAACTTTTCTTCCTCATTAAAAACTAGCTAGAACTTTCCGAGGATATATCATCTGGGTGCAGGTAAAACTAACCCGTTTGTTTTACAGCACAAGTACTTTAAACTTGTTTGCGAGACTAGTCGTCTCTACAAACTCAGTCAAAGTGGGGGCTAACTGTAGACACCTATTTTTGGTCCCACCTAGCGGCTAATGATTATCGGTACCATGTCACAACAACATGTTCGATTCTTGAAAGCGATGTTTGAAAATAAATAAATAAATAAAAACATTGTCGATGTTGGGTTTGACCGATGATGAGTTATGATGGTCGAAGTATGCTTAAATAATTTCTAATTTTCATTCTATATTTTATTTTATTTATTAATTCATTCTCATTTTATTTTATTTTATAAATTCACATTTTTTTTTCGCTTTCGAAAATAAATAAATTAATTTAAGCGTATAAATGTGACTGGATTTGACGAACTTCTAGAAAGGTTTGTTCGGTTTATGACAACTCTAGGTTATACAAATGTATAAATAGTTTTATGGAAGTGAATTTCGTATAATTTCATAATATATCGAAATATTTCGGTTTGTGGAAGTAAATATGCGAAATATAAAAGCATGGAGATCCTCGCGCATAAAAATTGGAAATCAGGGGGATCGGAGCGTCATGACGTAGGAGAAGCGCCCAGACTCAATGGCCTGCCCATAGCGCAGGTGGTGCGCCGGGCGCACACCTTGAGCACCCTGCATAGGTAGTGGTCCTGGCAAAGGTTCCTGTGCATTCTGAAGCTCCTCAACGCCCTGGCACACCGCTTACATCACTTCCACCCTATATAATACCCCCTCCTTTGACCCATTCACAACTTCACACTTCGACTTCAACATTCACAACTTTGATTCAACATTCACAAATTTCTCTCACACTCTCTACTTCATCTCTTCTCTCTCTAAACTTCTCTCGATTTTCGTGCCTACTTTGAAAACCGCGCATTACAAAACACAAATAACTTAATATTAATAATATTATTATACTACCTAATTAAAGTTCTTCAAGCTCTCGGTTCTAAAGAGTCGTGACTAATTGCATGAAAGGTACTTTAAATGAGGTGAACAACATCGAAATCATCATCCTTGATTCTTCAAAGGAGTTAGTTTGCATGATGTTTGTTTTAATGCTTTATTAGTAATCGACAAGTTATAATTAAATTCATGTAATTGACTAATTGATGATTCGGCGGTGTTAAACTAAAATCAATCTAAGTAGAAAACCCTGCTTTAGGTTTTACGTGACCATGGTAATTGTTTAATGCTTTCTAATCATATAGAATTATGTTAGTTCAAAAGACCTAAAAGCATGTTCAACTAATCAAAGATTAAATCAATTTGATCCTAAAGCGATCACCCATGCATGATAATCCGAAATTATGTGTGCAAACTAAAAACCCGCCTAGCCTTTTTCCATACGTGTTATAGGTCTAAAGAAAAATAGGAATGCTATAATTCGTATATGATTGTGAAATTACACACTGAGAACAAGTAGGGCCGCTATACGCGAGGGGGACACTATGACCTATTGTTGTCCTTACCCTCGTCCCCGAATTCAGAGATATGAGACCTTTATCCTTAGCGTAATTTTGCCATTAGGCTATGACCTAATGGGGTTCCGTTAGCTCCCAAAAGGATTGTGGCGACTTCTCTACTTGGGTTTGAGATTCTGATTCACTCCCAAGCCAAGCATACTCACACTATGCAAACAAATAAAAAACATTCATGTCCGTAAAAAGGGCACGTGGGCCCCAAAGCCCGGGTCCACAGTGATTGAATGAGAAGAAGAAGATGTGAATGTCTTGTTGTTGAAGGTCGGAGAAGGGGGAGTATTTATAGGGTTGGAAGTGACATAAGCGAGCGCCAGGGCGCCACAAGAGCGGCAGACACACAGGAGTGAGCACTAGGGAGCCCCCCTACACCCAAGCGCTTAAGGTGGGCGCTAGGACACTCAGAGCGCTGAGGGCGTAGCCCCCTTGGGCGTCTGGGGGCTGGATGGGCATCTGGACGTGCCCTACGCCGTGGCTCTAGAGCTCCCAATTTTGATTTTCACGCGGTGAATCCCCAAAGCTTCTTATTTATATATTACTTCCATGAACCGAATATTTCGATATATTATGAAATAATACGAAATTCACTTTTATAAACATTTTATTCATTTCCATAACCTAGAGTCTCATTACGAACGAACCTTTCTAGAAGGTTTGTCGAATCCGGACACATTCATAACGCTTATAATTCTTTTATTTTCGAAAATGAATTAAAAATGTGAATTATGTAAAATAAATGGAATGTAATGAATTAAAAATAATAATTGTTTTTTTAAGATTCGCCTCATAAATCTATCGGTTCCACTACCCCTCATCCAGCGATTTTATTATTTTATTTATTTTGCAGACTCGACTTTGAAGAACATGTTTGTGACTGGTACCTATTTTGCAATTGAGTGGTACCAAATAAGTGTCTACTGCAGTAATATCCCATTGGTGTGAGCAGGAAAAAGACCACGATTAGCAAGGAAAATGTTGTCAAAGGATGTTACCGATGGGGAAATTTAACGCGCATACCCTTGTATGTGGTCTTATTTTATTTTAGTTTTTTTAATCTGTTAGCTAAGTATGTCATAAACTCATAATCCACTACTTGATTATGTGTTGTTTGTACTTAACATGTTCCTGGTTATTTATTTTTACTTTTTTTGTTGTTGTTGTCTTTTGTGATTAATTATCTATTCGCCCATTAGTAAATGGAGAAGTCAAGAAGTAAAGGTATAAAAAAAAAAACCAGGAAACATATGGTCCTCCCCATAATGGAAAAGTATTGTTAGATGCTTTTTAGAGCATATGTTTTGGGGAAAAGCCCTAGATCGAACATTTCTGCTCTGCCTATGGATCATCCTTAGCATAGTCAATTGTAAAACACAGTTATTGGAGAGAAATAGTCAAGGATCGCATTAAAACTCAAGAATAATTTCAAACACAACATATGACATTTTTGGTAAGAAGCAGTGGCTTTAGTGGCTCCATATAGAGCGTGATAGAGCCGGAGAAAGTGTCGTGTCGTGTCATGAGTGTGCCAACTCTAATTCCGACCCGCGTGTCGTGCCATGTCGTCGTTTACTTAACATGTATACCTGGCCCAAATCCATTAATAACGGATCATTCATGTAGAGTTATCGGGTCGTGCATTTCTCCCACCAGATGTTAAAGATGAAGTTTGGGAAGATTGATAAAGGTTACTCATTATAATTTGGTCCCGTATACTTATTTTTAAACATACATTATAGTTATGCGTTATACGCATGTATTGTAGGAAAACAGAAAGGCAGCCAATTATCAAGCAACACCATTCCTCTTTTTGAAATTTGAAGAGAAATACTCCGGAGCAAATGAAGAAAAAGGTGGTATAGCAAAGGAACGAAAGCGTAAGTTAGAATGCTCAAACATGCATAAAGATGATCAAGTGCTCATTGACTTGACAGTATTAATGGAATTGAGGTGGCAAATGCTGATGATATTATCAAATTGGAGCCTTCTAGTCAAGAATATGATGATTCTTCAAAAGGTACTAAAATCATGCACTCAAATTTACTCTAAATTATCAAGTAAAGAGAACATTAAGCTTTGAATCACCAAAAAAACCCAAAAAAAAAAAAAAAAAAAAAAAAACAATGAGACTATGCCCACAACTAATAAGAAGTTGAAGATCATGGATACAATTGCTCAAAAATTCAAAATTGTGATGTTATGAAGGATGGATTAGATAAGCTATTATTAGGTATTAAAGAGGGTAATGCTTCAATAGAAAAATTTAAACAACGTGTTTACTCCAAACTATGAATGTGGCAAGAGTTGGAGCTATTGGGTTGGATGAAGATTCGTTATTTGACGCTTATGAAGTTCTTGCAAGAGATGCAACCTTCAAACTTTGTTTTTTTGGATTGCTGGTGGACAAGCGCCTTGCATGGTTGAAAAAGAAGATATCATGTTTGTTTTGAATAGCTATAATTATTTATGTTATTTTGTTTAGTAGTAGTTATCTTCCAATGAAAGTATAGACAGTTAAATAATGTTACATTTAAAATTTTTATCCCTTGTTTAGGTACTTTGATTAAGGAAATGTTACCTTAATTTTGTAAAACCCAAATTAAAGTATTTATTTATCTTTTGTTAACTATATCAAATGTCAAACAAATTATGTAGCACGCGCTACATCATTGTATATATATGCACAACATAATAACATGCAAGGTAAAGATTACTTCAAACTAAAAAGGACAATATTGACATTTTCTAATACAACTATACAAGTAAATCACTTAGTTTTCCATCATAATTGAACGAACAAGTGAAAACTAAATAAAACTCAATTTTTCATAGTTTTCTAAGGAATTAAACTAAACAAGTGAAAATTAGTGATTTATGTAAATTTCATTTTTAATAGATTTCTATCATTTTACTTTTCGGGCCCGTTTCGTATGCTGTAAAACATTTTCGGATGAAAATAGTTTTCCAGAAAAAAACTTTTACATTAAGTCATTTTCATGAACAATTTCCATTGTTTGGTTGCATGTAAAATGATTTTACATTTTATACATTTTTTATTGTTTGGTTGGATAAAAAATCAAGTATTTCAATTGTAAAGAAAAACGTTTTCGTTTCAAGTTAATGAAAAGTGTTTTCCTTACAATTTTGGGGGAAAATGTTTACAAATGGCGGAAAAACATTTTCCACTCCAAATTTTACATTTTAATATTTTAGTCCAGACCAAATAATGTAAAATAACAAAACGATTTTCGGAAAAAATGTCTTATACCCTACTAAATAGACTATTCATCACATTTCCATTCAACATGAGTTACCAAACACAGTGTAAAGTAAGCGTTTTCTTTCCTCATTAGACCCCTGACCCCTCCCACAAAGTCAGAACTCATCACCCCCCGAATGACACAAATCACAATGATATTGTGGACTAACAACATTAGCATCGATGAAAGAAGAACACCACCAAAATATTCCTCAGTCATTTGCCAAAAACTAATAATAATCATTTCGTTAATTCTATTAATCTCTTCTAGTTCAACCGTAAGTTGTTCAAGTGCAATCTTCAGTTTGAAGTTTCGATATGCCGGCACTAATCGTTCCCTTAGTTCTCTTAAACTCCATGATACTAATCGCCTTCAAATGCTTTCTAATGTTGACCTTCCTTTAGGTGGTACTGGTCGTCCTGATTCTTCTGGGTAATTTTCATTTTCACTCGAATTTTTTTTCTGCTGTTTAATTTTGGTGGGTATCGTATTTTTTCGTTTTCTGCTGTTTAATTTGGTGGCTATTGTCTAATTTTCGTTTTCTGCACTTTAATTTATGATGGGTATTGTCTAATTTTCGTTTACTGCAGTTTAACTATGATGGGTATTTTTTAATTTTCTATTACTGTTGTTTAATTTTGGTGGATATTGTTTGATTTTGTGTTTTATTTGGTTGCATGTCTTAATTTTTGTGGGGTTTGTCATATTTTGTCCTTGTTAATCTTTAAATGTGTGCAATTTAAATTGGGTTTTACTCGATTTGCCGTTTTTATTCTTTGGAATGTCAATTTTTTATTCGATTTGTTGTGATCTTAGTCTTCATTCAGCTGTTACCTGTGATATGGTAGTTGAATATTCCGTTGTCTTCATTATTGTTGAATGGAGGGATTTCCCATTTCATCTTTCGCATGGAAATCTTGAGCTGAATTAAAACAAATTTTTATTTGGAAACAAATGATTTACCTTATTAATAAAAATTATTGAGCCTAATTATGTCACGGAAATTAAAATTTGGTGCATTTTGATGTGTCGTGATCTTTACAACAACAACACTAAATCCTTAGTCCCAAATTATTTTGGGATCGGCTAGACATGAATCAATATAAGGAGTCCAAAAGTCATCAATAGAAATCCTCCTCCTCTAATCTTCCCTATTTGACACTAAATGGTCTTCAAGCACCAACACCCTCATTATCTCCACTAACAACCCTCACACAAGTTTGCTTTGGTCTTCCTCTACCTTTCCTCCTCCCCTCTTGTTGCTACCCTTCCAACCTCCTTACCAGAGCATTACTCGGTCTGTGTCTTATATGACCAAACCATCTTAGCCGATTTCCCCTCATTTTATTGTTATTTTGATTAGTTTTTCTTTGAATGAGTTTTTTCTTTTCGAGTGTAGGTCGTGAGCTATTGTAGGTTATTCTTGTACATTAGTCTAAAAACTACATATTGGGTTTACTTTTTTTTTTTTTGAAAGGATTTTACTTCTTGTTGCTCTCTTAGTTCTGTTGAATAATGGCTGGAGATTCTGACCTCGTCTAGAGACTTTTAATTTAGAGTTTGTTGTTTACGCATGATTTTAGTTTGAGATTTTAAAAATGGGGTATGGGCATATGGACATATGGTTACTAGTTACTAGGATGTCACTTCATTAATTATGTTAGTGGTATCATTGAGGTTATGATGTTTTGTTTCCTTTTCATGCTCTTTAAGCCGAAGGCTAATATAATATGCTAAAAGTTGTTGAATGTTTTGTACTTCTAAGTTTTCTAAGTATGGCATATGTACTTGATTGATATCTTTCCGAGGCCAATCATTATGTGGGGAATTTGATTGTCGCAATTTGTTCACAAGGATTTAATAAATGTTAATTAGATTTCTTCACCGTGTTTTACAGTCTATATTATGCGAAACTGGGTCTGGGAACGCCGCCGAAGAGCTTTTATGTGCAAGTGGATACGGGGAGCGATATAACATGGGTCAATTGCATCGAGTGTACTGATTGCCCTAAAAGAGGATATCGTGGTGTAAGACTCATCTTTGGCGATTAGAATGCATTATATATTAGCTTCAATTTTTATTATCATATATATTCCCATCATTGCAATAAAAGTAAACGATGCAGTAAATGGGGAATCCTTTTGGGTTTATATGTCTGTATAGGTTTTAACTCCTCTCAAATTGAAATTTGAAACTGAATATTTTAGCTTTCTTTTGCACAAGGAATTTATTTTTAAAAATTCCATTTACTTTATGTTTACAGCTAACTAATTGAAGTCTATCCCCCATCTTATGGTTTTAGCTGTTATGTAAATAAAAAGATCTTACGAAATAATTACGCATTTGTATGGCTTTGGTTTGATAATAGTTGTCACTGGCTTTTCATGGATTTTTTTCCCTGAACAATGATGTGTCTTTGTAATGGAATGAGGAAAGGAAAAGTTAACAAGAATAATCTCTACAATTGATGGTCTTCTCAATTTAATCTTAAATGTCTTTTAAATTAAAAGAATCAATATTTATGGGGTACTCTTCTCAAAATAGTCTCACCTTTTTCCTAGCCTACTAAACCTGTTATATCGGTGATGTGTGGGCTTAATACATGCCCAAATTTACTTCATATTTTTTTTAATGAAAAATAACTTCCTAAACTAAATGAAGGGGCATCCAGCATTTCAACCTTAGAGAGTTCTCGCACATCCATCTCAACATCCGAATCTCCGTGACCCCTATTAATGTGCTCCTTTTTAGAAGTACAACATTCTGTATCATAGAGCAGTATTGGTCGTATGGCCGACTTGTAGAATTTCCCCTTTTCAACTTTAAAGGGATGCTTCGATCACATAACACTCCTATGGCTGCTCTCCATTTAAGCCACCTTGTCTTAATCCTCTTACCCACTTCTTGGTCAATATCATCATTTTTTTGAATAGTTAACCCAAAATTTTTAAAACACTCCCTCTAGTCTACATCCTTTCCATCCAACCTCCCTTTTGTGTCCCAAAATAACATTCTAAATGCCAAGACTTACTATGACTTAGCTTAAACCGTCTAGATTTCGACCTTTGTCTCCATTGCTTCAATTTGGCATTAGTCTTAGTTTTAGTTTCATCCACTATTACAGTATTGTTCGCAAACTACACCATGGTACCTCATCTTGGATTGAACTTGTTACTTTATCTATAACCATTGCAAAAAAAAAGGGCTTAACGCCTACCCAAGATGCAACCCAATTGTTATAAGGAGATTATTTGTCAACCCACTACAAGTCCTCACATTTGTGAAAACATCCCGATACATATATCCTTAACTAGGTCAGTATATCTTCGTGGGATTATTTAAGCAAATAGTGTATATTGAAAACTTTCTAGGTCACATTAGATATAGGTTCACAAAAAAATCTGTCCAAATTAGGATCAAATCTTCTTGTAAGCTTTTATTTAGCAATAAATAACTGTATTTTTTATTGAATAAAATGATAAAACTTACATTTTCGGAAAGTACTCATCAATTTTGAACATAGTGATAATTGATTTTATAATTCCTATTTTTTTTCCTTAATATGTAGTGTAAGCATAAAGTTAGAGCTTAGTCAAAATATACTACCTTGTTTCTTATTAGTTGCAACATTTGAATCTATTGTATCTCACGAATAATACCTAAATTTTACGGCTAATTAGAAACGGAGGTAGTCGATAACTAAGACATAGAATAAATCAGGTCAGACTAGATTAGAAAAACTCAGATTAGTTGAACTGAACACAACCTAGTGTGGTTGATTTAGGGATTTGGAAGGTTGATTTCATAATGTTTTTGATGACTACTTTGTTGGCATAATTATTGTGACTGATTATGTTCACAATTTCTTAATTTCATTACTTAATTCTAGGTTGAGGATGAAGGATGTTGGATGAGTTGAAGCTAAGAATTGGGATGAAATAATCAAGAGAGAGAAATAATTGAAAATGAATTCCTAAATAATTGTATTGTGCTGTTCAATATTTATTTAAAGGACAGGCGAGAAAAGCTTTTAAAATTCCATGGTGTTGTATATAGAGGAGGAGAAGAGAGTAGAGCACTTTTTGACCCAAACAAAAGAGATAAAGATGTGCCTGGTGAAGGTAGTCTGAAAGTGCAATGGGGTTTGATGTGGTGGCCAATTGCTACATTGGATGATAGGGTGTTGATGGTCATGTGGTTTGAGCTGTAAAAAGTCAGCATCAGGTGCGGTGGCTTAGGATATTTTATGAGCTCCCAAAAAAACAAAAACACTTGTACAAGTTATAGGTGTGTGAGACTATTTTGAAAAGAATACCGTAAAAGTTGGGATCGTTCTGGGCTAAAATCATAGATAATATTAAATTGAGAAGATCATCGGTAGTTGGAATTATTCATATTTATCATGGATTTAAGTATATTATGATACATTAGATTAGGTAGGAGGGACATACTGTAATATTGATGCTGTCACATCAATCATCAATGGTATTCTGGCAGCTTACATTCTTATGGGATAACTAAAATACAATGTGCAATCCAATACTTCTTCTCACTAAAGGCATTCATACTATATTGCTGAACCTAGTGTGTGATGACAAATATGAGGCTTAGACTAAGGCATGAAAATATTTTTCTGGTATGTGCTTTTCTATAATTTGCTTCAGTAACTACTTTAAAACAAAAATATCTATGAATGACTGTTCAGGCTTTATGCATGTCACGTACGCACCATCAGTTATTGATAGTATATTATCTCCAAAAATTGACAAGCATATCATTGTTTTTATGACACAAGCTCTCTTTAAAACAACAGATGCAGTACCTCATGTTATGCAGGGTGAAGTTAGGGGGAAATTTCACTCTGTTGACATAAATTTTGCTCATCCAATTAAGTCTTGGAAATGTCCTCAATGAGGAAACTTTTTATGCGTCTAGAGTCACTGTCTGAGAAAACCAACTTATTGTTAGTTTGCTCACGATGCTGATTTTTCTTGGCAGATAGATCTCACACTCTATGATCCCAAAGACTCTTTAACAGCTCAAAAAGTCTCTTGTGATGAACCATTTTGTTTAGAAGTAAATGGTGGTCCATTTCAAGTTTGTAAAGCCAATGAATCTTGCTCATTTGCTGAGTTTTATGGGGATGGGAGCTCTAGTACTGGATACTTCGTGGAGGATGTTGTGCATTATGATCAAGTTTCAGGAGATCTTCAGACTACAACAGCAAATGGAAGTATCAGTTTTGGGTGAGATATTAATTTATCTTCTAGCAATTGCTTGTAATTAAGTTTTAGAATTTACTATGTATCTATATTCTGTCGTTGTTTGTGTGCTCATCTGTTGAAATAACTTTTGAAGTAGTTGATTGTTTATGCCTAATTATTAGAATTCAAATTGACGTTGGTAATTAGAATTGCGAAATTACGCTGTACTGAACTTATTTGAAATGCTCCTGAAAATAAGTTCAAAACAAGGCATTACCCCCTTAGTTTAAAAATCAATGTCTTGTACGTTTTGAACACCCTTGTTAATAGTATAGCAGGAGAGTGTTGGTTTTTCTTATAGATAGTGTAAAATTATTTTTTTAGAGAAAGAGATAATTGGGGAGCCCCAAATCATATCAATAACCAATATCTAGTATATAATAGTGGTTACCTATTTTTCCATGTGTCATACGTACCTTGATGAGCAATTCCTAGTAAATCTCGATAATATAGGTAATCTAATTGTTCATGAAATAATTGCGTAGTAGGTAATTCTAATTGCGTAGTAGATAATTACGCTTCCTCTTCCCTCACAGCATGAGCAGAAGTAGAACTCACCACACCTGGTTAGGAGTGTGCATACATGGACTTGAAACATTCAGGTCCGGAATGAACCTGGTTTTTTTAGCTTTGGTTCGGTTCATTTTGTTTTTGGACCTATTTTTCTAAATATGGCAAATTTCATCATTACCGTATAACTAAAACAGGTGTGGCCGTGTGGTTGGATCTGTTTATGAAGATAGCAAATTTTACATTCAAAGCATTGATATACCCTACAAATCACCATGACATAGTAGCAAACCAGCAATTTATCGGCATTATCAAAGTTCATTTTTAATTTAAGCCTAAAAATGAACACTGAAAAGTTTACAAGTATCCATACAATGTAGTCTTGGTATACAAAAGTCACCTTAAAAAGTTGTGTTTCTAAAATGATCTTGCTTGCTTGCTCGCTCTCCCCATCAAACATTGGAAATCAAATAAATAAATCTACACACACATCATATTCCTCTTAATCCAAAGTTGTAGCGTGAAATTCTATTAGCATGAAAGAAAAATAATAACAATAAAAATGGAGAAAAATAATTGATGAACTAGCAATTACCTTTCTTAGCTTAAGTTCCTCCATTTCTTGAAAATTTTTCTCCACATCAATTTTGGCATTCCCTTAGTTCGAAGCCAATTATCAGTACAAATTAGAGCTTGTGTGATCTTTAATGAATAAAATAAAATTCAACATGGATGTAGAAAGAAAATGAAGTTGAAATGTGAAAAGAAAGAAAATAAATAATGCATTACCTTTGGAGTCAATGAACTCTTAAATTGATGAAGATGATGGCAGCCCGGATTTAGGGTTTAAGTATGCAATTATAAATGCAAGTGTTGGAAGTTGTATTGATGTGAAAAAGATAATGTAGGAAGTAATTTGGGACAAGAGGGAGTATTTCTGTTTTGTGATTTGTTCTTTCATTCTGTTTTTATTTGCAATTAGGTGACTGTTGCATCGGTTGATAAAACCGACACTCTTCTCTTAATAAGGTGACATCTCTCAACAGGTGTAGTGCTGGACAATATGTAGATCGAGGTTCGCCTAATTCTGATGAAGCTCTTGATGGCATTCTTGGATTTGGGAAGTCAAATTCGTCTGTAATCTCACAACTAGCTTCAACAGGTCAAGTGAGAAAGATGTTTGCCCATTGTCTAGATGGTGTAAATGGTGGGGGCATCTTTGCTATTGGGACTATTGTGAAACCAAGGGTGAACACAACTCCATTGATGGAAAATGAGTATGTAGTTTTTACCACTTTTTTTTTTGATAACCATCTCATGTTGAATATTCAAAATTTGGGTTTCTGATATCTATTTCTAAAGGTTGATTTAATTTTGAATCTACATATGTAATTGTTTCATTTTAGAGTCACTGTTTTCTCTATTGTTTGGTTCATAGTGTGGTTATTATGAATAAATTTAACGGATTTTTCACAAGGTACGCCTGTGATTTCATTTTATTCACTGGGTATCCCTATGGTTATACAAATTCACTTGGTACCCCTCAGATTTCAAACAATAACACCGTATGCCATTAATCAATAGCGGTATTAAACTTTTGACATCTTCATAAACTTAATTCATGGGGTACCCCATGTAGTATCATCCAATTACTCTGTTTATGCAATAACTTTTTTTTTTCTCAAATAAAGAATAAGAAACTTGAAAAGAGACAATATGTTACATATATAATTTACTGAATAACTTGGAACAATACATATTCATGTTGGTCATTGTTTCTCAAGCTACACAAAAAGTAGATTAATATTTCTACATCACACAATAAAACATTTGTTCATTTCAAATTCACCATTAATTACAACATCCCAAAATGATTCAAACACAAGCTAAACTTCATGCTTTCCCCTTCCCTTTCTTTTGCACTCCTACTGAAGTAGCAGCAACAGTTTGAGATGATATTAGAGGTTTTGAAGGATTTTGTGGCTGTGTTTAAGAACTAGAAGCAGGGGTATGTTGTGGTTGTATTTGTGAAGCCCTTTGTTGGCTTTTAGTGGCTCCTCCCTTGCATGTTCTACTGCTGTGGCCAACTTGTTGGCACTTTCCACATTCGATTGTGCTGTTCCTCTTACCCTTTTTCTTCTCATTTCTAGCCCTTTTCCTTTGTTTTGTAGGTCTCCCTGCACTTCTCTTAATTGGTGGGGGTAGTATGATAAGTAAGTCAAAAGTAGGCCATTGGGTGCTATATGGCATTGGGTGAATGTGATGGGCATATGTTTGTTTGTAGCAAATGCCCTTGAAGTAAGTTGAGACAAAGTCAATGGCTTTAAGTCTTTGGTCAGATATCACTGATAGGGCATGCTTGCAAGGAATCCATGTTCCTTTCTCTCACTTCAAACTCACCACCACCAGTAGAAACAACATGACACAACCTAGATTCGAAACCTCTATCTTCTATAAGGATTTTGGCATACTCAGTAAGGTTGTCACCCATGTCAGCAGCTTTGTCAAATCTCACACCAATCCTTCACATGCACCATGTCCTTATCCCTATTAAGAATTGGTAACAAAAATTCATACAAACAACCAAATTAAAACAGAAACCAAGACAACGAAAAACTTAGGGGAAAGAAACAAAATTGGAAGCAAATATTCGAAGAATTATCGACGTAAGTAGAGACAATTGACGCACCTTCAAGAGCAACAAGCCAACAAACGCCTTCCAACGAACTATTTCGATATCTTCTCTGTCATAGTCTTCTCATTTTCACCTAATTACAGATTTTAATTCTAAATTTAGATAAATTCCAAAAATAATTATCTAAAATATCCCAAATCTCAAGCAATTAAAAAAAATAATAAAACAAAAATGAATCAAAATATTGGGATTTTGAGCAATATGCACCTTATTATGCATTTTGAAGCTGCAATTTGAGAGCAATTCAACTTTGAAACTTCGAAATCTTGGGAGCAATTCAAACTGTTATGCACCAATTTTGCTTTTTGGTTAAAAATTGAAACTTTAATTTAGGGTTTTGATGAATTTACGATTACAATTTGGGAGTATAAACGGAATTCAAGCAAAATAATGAACAACTTTTATTTTTGTGGGATTTTTGAAGAACACTGATGAATGAGAAGAAAGAGGGTAATGAATGAAAGGGTGGGTAACAGAAGAAAGAGTGGGAAAGAATAGAATAGTTGACAGAAGTTTAACACCGTTATTCATTAATGCTATATGGTGTTATTGTTTGAAACCTGAGGGATACCAGATGAATTTGTAAAACCATAGGGGTCCCTGGTGAGTAAAATGAAATCACAGGGTTACCTCGTGAAAAATCCGTAAATTTAAATGTCTAGATTATAACCCAGGAAAACTGATGGGTTTATTTCAACTTTCACTATTTTTGCTCATTTCAATCCCTACTATTGAAACCAAGTATAATCTCAGCTCTCATTTTGGTCCTTGATATGTTGGGTTATGTTGGTAATTGGTATATTGGGACAATTTGGTTGATCAAACATTTGACCTATTCTAATTTATCCTTATCTAATTAATAAAGTTTTAACAACAATCAATTGCTATCGCTGGTTCAAAGTATTTGCAACACTTTCTTTTTTGGGCTGGTTCAAAATATATGCAACAATTTGTAATCCTCCATTTGTGGAAAATATTTTTAAATGAAATGACAATCATATCCTTATTTTTTCATTATGCTTTGTTCCTTTTCTCTCCCTTATTCAGTAATCCTATGCCCCTACTTTGTTACTTCACCCATTCTAACAAATTGTCAAGGACTCCATGAATTGTTGCACTTATATTAAAAGAGGGGGAGTAGAATAATCTTGATCGAGTTAATAGAAGCATTGTCTCATTGCCACACAACCACCACCCAGACAAATAGCCACATTACTGCCACCCGCAACAACCATGTTACCATTTCACCATAGAGCCACCGGAAAACAAGCTCAAAGTCACCCAAAAGTAGCACAAACTAAGAAAGCGACCCAAACAACCACCTCAAGCCACACCATAACTTCGAATTCCTAGGAAATCACCCCCAATTCAGTCAATGCCCACTACTTTGAAAACCACCCAAGACCTCAATTCACCCATAAAACAACTTTGAACGCCTTAAACCCCAACTTTGCCGGAAATAAGACCACCCCCCAATCCAGCCTCAACCACTTTAACCCGCACTTGAAACATATAATAGCTCTCATGATGCAAGACATTGACAGGGATCTTTGATGACTTCATTCTTTCCTTTGGAGTTTTTGTAAAGATATTGTGCATTTTTGCTCTTGTTCCCTAAAGTTGATGAACACATTCTTGTTGCATTTCCTTTTTCTTCTTATTCATTCCTTTCCTCTCTTGTCAAAAGTACATTTAAAAAGACTTTGTTCTCTGGCCGTGGGTTCACTCCATCCCTATATCATTTATGCTAAATGAAATAAATGTCCTTGCCATAATGAATCATGTCTCTGTTGCATTGCTAAGGACTCTCTAACGACAGGCAACTACTGGAATAATGTTGCACAACAATTATTCCTTGTACTCTTCGAAAGCCACTTAAGTTTTTTTAGTAATATGTATGCCAACAGCGTTAGTGAGCCAATTTACCTTGTAAGGTTGAGGTTGTGGAACACTTTAAGATCTATTCAAACCCCTTCAAGATTTAGCATTAATACATTAACTACCATCCATAATCAAAGAACAACTAATGTCCTTATGAAGCAACGAAAATGAAATTAGTCCTTTTGTTCAAGATCAATGAGTGGTGTGGTTTGATCATGCAATAGCATCCTCAAGACCAGTTTATAATATGCAGTTGCTTTCATCATTGGTAGTCCCCTTCAAGAAAATCCAAGATTCAGATAGCTCGAAGTCTTCCTCCTTTTCTTTTTCTTTCACAACAAGTGCTTGTTAAGGCTTTTTCCTGTTTCCGATTTCCCATTGGTTCTTGTATTTGGACATACAAATTTGTAGTACCCTCCTTTACACTTTAATCACTCTGATATCATAATCATTTACACACTTGAATGTGCTTTTTTCACTAGCCTTAAATGAATCAGCCATACGGTTGCCCTTGTCCAAAGATTTGGACTTGAATTCAATAAGTCACTCATTTTTGTTGGCAGCTAAACCAAAAAAAAATGAGTCTTTTCAGTATTTATTTGCCTTTCAACATTAGTAACAAGCAGACAAACTTCTTCAAAAGAAAGAATGTTTGAAAACAAGTTTTGATTTGCAATTTTAGCATACAAACGATATGTACTCTCTCTATCCCTAACACTTTGCATCCCTAACACTTTGAATCGTAGACTTTTGTAAGTCAAGTTAAAAAACTTTGACCTTCAATTCCCTCTAACTTATATGGTATAATATAGTCATGAGATCTCTTTAGATTCGTCTCAATGTAAAATGTTATAATATGTAATTTGTACTCCGTATATATTTTACATGTACGAAAATAGAGATATGTACATTTTTGAGATGCGTCTTGGAGACTGTAAAAAGTGAAATGGTGCATAAAAAATAGACAGGGGGTTTATGACTTTCTCTCTCTCTCTTATCTTTGTCATCGCATGTTGTAGACAATATTTCAAATTTTTTGGCATGATTCTCATCAATTTAAGCTGTGGCTCAGCCTTTCTTTTTGCCTCTTTCCTTTATGACTAATCCATACCCAATTTATTAAGCTTGTGAAGCTAATCTTGCTTTTAAGGGTCCGTTTGGTAGGGCATAAATCATTTTTCGGATGAAAATAGTTTTCCATGAAAAACCTTTTACATTGGAAAACTTATTTTCATAAAGAATTTCCATTGTTTGGTTGTATGTAAAATGATTTTACATTTTAAGCATTTTTCATTGTTTGGTTGGATGAAGAATAAAGTATTTCAATTGTAAGGAAAAGTGTTTTCGTTCCAAGTGTGATGGAAAATGTTTTCCTCTCAATTTCGGGGGAAAATATTCTCAACNGTGCATTTTTGCTCTTGTTCCCTAAAGTTGATGAACACATTCTTGTTGCATTTCCTTTTTCTTCTTATTCATTCCTTTCCTCTCTTGTCAAAAGTACATTTAAAAAGACTTTGTTCTCTGGCCGTGGGTTCACTCCATCCCTATATCATTTATGCTAAATGAAATAAATGTCCTTGCCATAATGAATCATGTCTCTGTTGCATTGCTAAGGACTCTCTAACGACAGGCAACTACTGGAATAATGTTGCACAACAATTATTCCTTGTACTCTTCGAAAGCCACTTAAGTTTTTTTAGTAATATGTATGCCAACAGCGTTAGTGAGCCAATTTACCTTGTAAGGTTGAGGTTGTGGAACACTTTAAGATCTATTCAAACCCCTTCAAGATTTAGCATTAATACATTAACTACCATCCATAATCAAAGAACAACTAATGTCCTTATGAAGCAACGAAAATGAAATTAGTCCTTTTGTTCAAGATCAATGAGTGGTGTGGTTTGATCATGCAATAGCATCCTCAAGACCAGTTTATAATATGCAGTTGCTTTCATCATTGGTAGTCCCCTTCAAGAAAATCCAAGATTCAGATAGCTCGAAGTCTTCCTCCTTTTCTTTTTCTTTCACAACAAGTGCTTGTTAAGGCTTTTTCCTGTTTCCGATTTCCCATTGGTTCTTGTATTTGGACATACAAATTTGTAGTACCCTCCTTTACACTTTAATCACTCTGATATCATAATCATTTACACACTTGAATGTGCTTTTTTCACTAGCCTTAAATGAATCAGCCATACGGTTGCCCTTGTCCAAAGATTTGGACTTGAATTCAATAAGTCACTCATTTTTGTTGGCAGCTAAACCAAAAAAAAATGAGTCTTTTCAGTATTTATTTGCCTTTCAACATTAGTAACAAGCAGACAAACTTCTTCAAAAGAAAGAATGTTTGAAAACAAGTTTTGATTTGCAATTTTAGCATACAAACGATATGTACTCTCTCTATCCCTAACACTTTGCATCCCTAACACTTTGAATCGTAGACTTTTGTAAGTCAAGTTAAAAAACTTTGACCTTCAATTCCCTCTAACTTATATGGTATAATATAGTCATGAGATCTCTTTAGATTCGTCTCAATGTAAAATGTTATAATATGTAATTTGTACTCCGTATATATTTTACATGTACGAAAATAGAGATATGTACATTTTTGAGATGCGTCTTGGAGACTGTAAAAAGTGAAATGGTGCATAAAAAATAGACAGGGGGTTTATGACTTTCTCTCTCTCTCTTATCTTTGTCATCGCATGTTGTAGACAATATTTCAAATTTTTTGGCATGATTCTCATCAATTTAAGCTGTGGCTCAGCCTTTCTTTTTGCCTCTTTCCTTTATGACTAATCCATACCCAATTTATTAAGCTTGTGAAGCTAATCTTGCTTTTAAGGGTCCGTTTGGTAGGGCATAAATCATTTTTCGGATGAAAATAGTTTTCCATGAAAAACCTTTTACATTGGAAAACTTATTTTCATAAAGAATTTCCATTGTTTGGTTGTATGTAAAATGATTTTACATTTTAAGCATTTTTCATTGTTTGGTTGGATGAAGAATAAAGTATTTCAATTGTAAGGAAAAGTGTTTTCGTTCCAAGTGTGATGGAAAATGTTTTCCTCTCAATTTCGGGGGAAAATATTCTCAACATGGTGGAAAACCATTTTCCACCCCAAGTTTTACATTTTAATATTTTACTCCAAACCAAACGATGTAAAATGAGAAAACTGCTTTCGGGAAAAACGTTTTACGCCCTACCAAACGTACCCTAAGTGTGGGGACCAAAGTAATAAGCCAACCCCATTATTTTGGGATTAAGGCTTGGATTCTGATGACGATGATGAGATAATTTGTTCATTCCTTTCTCTATTGCTCGGTCACTGACAAACTGTCACACCATAAAGACATGTGCTGATTTTCTTTTTTGCTAGAAGTTATGATGTGTAGTTTATAAAAAAAAAACAAACATATGTAAATCTTTTGTAATTATCAGTACATTTGTCATCAATTATTCGAGCAGTTTGCCTTTCTCAACCCAAATATGATAATGAATCCAACTGGTTGTCACCAACTTTAGGAGGTTGCTTTGTTTGACTCCCGCGTCCTTGCATCTGCCATTTCTGTAAGTTCCATTGGTATTTTTGTTTTTCCGTTCAACCACTTCCCCTTGCAGACCTTTCTTACACCTAATAAAGTTTGTCTTTTGCTCTAACGGTGGCTTATTACTTTAGGCAATTATGTCCTTGTATCATTAATTTCACCCATGGTATATAAAGGGAGAACTAAAGTTTGGACCTAAATGTAGGTATAACACCGAAAGACAACAATGCTCCTTCTCTAGATAAAATCTAGGCATGTAATGTGATTTCAATCTTCTTTAGCCCTTAGTGGTTAAAGCATAAGAGTTCTAAGATTGAATTCTTGAATGACTTTAGATGCGGTTTTCGGTGTTCATTTGTAACATCCCAGACTCTTGACGGAGCCAAATTAATCTCCAATTCACAACAAGGGCCAACAAGTGTCCTCATGAACCAACACAAGTCCTTTTCGGCGCATTTTGTTCTCATTCATGCGCACCGTGATAAACTTCCCAGGAGGTCACCCTAAGGTTGCTCCCAGCCAAGCACGCTTAACTATGGAGTTTTTTAGGAAATAAGCTCGCTAAAAGAACGATGCACCTTGTTGGTATGAGTAGTAAGTATAATCCTTTTAAAGCAATCATGAGGGGTATTACAGACACCCCCACTTTAGGACGGCTACGTCCTCGTTGTGCTTGGAATCCTAGGGACCCTAGTATTATACCAATGGCTTCTACGTAGCCCCAGCGTTACATCCGGTACACTTGAAATCCTAAGGACCCTAGTATTACACCAAATGGCCTCTAGGTACCAGATATTTACCCAAAAGAATACTAAGACACTAAAGGTTCTAAAATTAAATTATGGCTTGACTCACTTGAACACAGGACTGTTTTTAGTGTGTTTCTTTTTTGGTTGTTTATCAATTTTTTTTTAATTAATTAATTAATTAAATTTTTTTAAATCATTATTGTTATTATTTATTTATTTATTTATTTATTTATTTATTTATTTAAGTTGTGTGGTAGAGGTAGGAACTGTAGGATAGTGGATAATGAATTACCTATTTATTTCACTACAATTTGTCTGTTTTCCTAATCTTTTCTTTCGTATTTTTATCCGCTGTTTCCCAGATTTAGTGCTTATATTATCTTACAAATTGTTTTAGGCCACATTATAATGTGAACATGACTGGGGTGAAAGTTGGAAATTATACTTTGCGTCTTCCATCAAATCTTTATGAATTAGGAGGCAAGAAAGGAGCCATAATTGATATTGGCACTACTCTAGCTTATCTTCCTGAGATTATTTATGAGCCATTAGTCATTCAGGTATTATTTTTCATGTTTCATTGAAATCATGTTATTCAATGCAGTTTCATGTTTATGAATGTGACTTTTCTACATCGACAGATACTTTCACGGCAACCTCACTTGAAACTGGTTACTGTTCAAGACCTGTATACATGCTTTAAGTATCCTGAAAGGTATAGTTTCTCTGGTCATTTCACTGTTTTTATTTAGTACTCCAAGGGTGATATCTGTTGATGATAGTCATGAGATTGACCAGTGTGTCTGCACCTTTTGTTTTGTAGATTTTGAAACAAATTATGTTATTTTTTTTAATCGGTTTTTGTACCTTTTAACATCTAAAATGATTAAATTTTAATACACATGATGGATATCATCAAACAATTTCTGTGTAATGGGACCCACAACAACTATCTTTTATACTTTTATTCTGATTTCCTTTGATTTCTTTGTTTCCCTCTTCTCTCATCATGAATAATCTCCTTAACCATCCATTTTAAGCCTTAAACTACTAAAATATCCACCTGTTATATGCAGCTATCCATCTCTATCTTTTTTTGCTACCTCAGTGGCAACGTATTCTAGAATACACTAGTTCGCAAAATCTTGCAAGCCTTTAATAAGCACTCATATTTATAAATTTAGGAATTTTGCCGATTAAATAATCCTAATTTAGAATAAGCCCCAAATTAGTCAAAATCCTCAATTGAATTACAAACTCTAAGTTTCATATGAATGTAAGCTTGAAGAAAAAGAAACCTTAATTAGTATTTTGATCATTTGATGACTTCAAACTTGAGTATAAATTATATGAAATGTATTGAACAAGAATATGAGTTTTTATTTGAATAAAAAGTGTAATAGGAGAAAGCTAGTCAACAATTAAAAGAAAATCAAAGAGAAAGGAAAACAACAAATAAGGAGATTCAGAAAATTTGTTGGTGGCCCCTACTTCACGAATTTATTAACTAAATTCACCAAGCGGTACTAATAATTAAGATTTTAGGTTTTATAAGGTTCCAAAATGATACCAAAAATAGATTATTTTATCTTAAACAAAACATGTCACGAAGAAAATTTAAATACATCAATGAGGAATAACCTTTTTTTTTATTTTTTTTTAATCTATTCAAATCAGTAGCTATAACTGAATAGTAACTTCTATTAGAAAGGTCAACACTGTCTATCGCTTTCCAAATAGCAAACCTTATCAAAGCTTTCAAAGCGCAACATAATCATCATTGCATTGCATATGATATCATGGATCTCCCAAAATACTTTTTTTTTACAATATTAATAAGGTGATTTGTTTTTACATTTATGCTCGATAATTTGTTTTTGTTTTAGGAATACTGAAACGTTCCGCTTGAGATTTAGGTCTAACCTAACTGTAGAAATTAAGTAGGAAGAATTGCTTATTGGTAAACTAATATGTTAGTGAATTACTCCTTGATAATTACTCATCAAAATGGCCTGCATGTAGAGCCAAAACTTTTACAAGCATAGTAGTGTCGCATTTGATATTTCACAAGGGAGGGAGAATTTTCATAATTATGCTTTATTAAACCTGAGTCGATGATTCTAAGAGACTTGTTTAATGGAGGTGAGAGAAATCGCAGATGTGTTCGCATTGGTGTATACATTGATTTGGAAGCAATTTATAATAAATAATGAAATGCTTCAAGATCAACGAAACGATGGTAACTTGGGTACCGACATGAAATTAGTAAGGTATTATAATTACAAAGTCTCAAGTTATGAGGGTTTCTTAACCAGCACAAATTTAAAGAGAAACACAACTAGCAGTAAATGCTTGTTGGTATAGCAATGGAATAAAAATTTTAGCCACTTTATATAGATTGTCCTGTAACGGGTTTTGGATTTTCTTTTTCGTGAGAAACTGGTGCAGAATGCCACAATAAAATTCAATTTCTATAACATGGAATCTTTGTGTTGGAATGTTTTTTTGCATTATAGATGTTCTTTCACTATATTTGATTAGAAATGACATTATATGTAATTATTTGTGATCCAAATTTATTATCTGTTCTCATCAGCTTTTGTTATATTATGTTGAAACAATACTTGAACTAAAGCAATGTAAATAAATGTTGAACACATCAAAGTGAATTTTTGGAAATTAAATTCACATTACGTTGGCCGTAATCTGTTCCATTCATTCATTACAAGCTGTTTTCAAACAACACAAACGTTATTGTCACCGCCTCCTTAATTTTGTCCCCGTGCTTTATACAACTTAAAGATAGCACAAACTCATCAAGTTCATCCATTCATCAACTTTGTGAATAGTACGGTGATACTTCACAACCTCTAATACACATTATGGGAAGACTTTTTGGCTCGTGCTAATAATGATTTGATGTAATATGAACCCGCAAGTATAATGCTCAATTCTTTGGTTTTTGTCTTGGACTTAATTGACAAGTTTACTTGGTGCTAAAGAGGAAAGTAGGGGTTGCTTCTATTGAGTATAAGATAAAGGAAAACAGTCTAAGATGGTCTGGATTCATGTGATTCCTCTTATAGATTCAGATTCATGTGTAGCCGACCTCAAATTATTTTGGGACCAAGGCGATGTTGTGCTGTTGTTGTGGGTATACCAATGACTAGATCTGTTATACTACTATTTCTTATTAGTTGCATCACTTGATTATTTTATATCTCACAAATATTACCCAAGTGTTGCAATTAATAAGAAACGGAGGTAGTAATTATATTGTCACTGGTTGGATATCACTCATTTTCTGGTATGCTCCGTGCTTTTTGATGTTGTGAATTGTGAGTATGATTTGTTGTAAATAATGACTAAAGCTTTAAATGGCTTAGAGAGATTCTACCTAGCCAATATTTCAAAGTAATATATTGGGCTCCTTGTTAAAAAATTACATAATCAAATTGTTTACTTACCAACATTGGCCATAATTTTAACAATAATTGCATGGGGACCAACGTGGTGGTGGAGCTATTGTTGTATATATTTTGAATCTTATTGATCATAACTTGATGCTGAATGTCTTTATTATTATGTACTCCTTTTTTTTCTTGGTCCAGTGTTGATGATGGATTTCCTCCTGTTACATTTTATTTTGATGGTGGGCTTTCTATGACAGTTTACCCTGAAGAGTACTTTTTTCCTGTTGTAAGTATCTGTATCCATTATCTCTGTCTCTCTCTCTCTTTTTCTTTACCATATTCTTCTATTTAGCGATTTTTGCCAGTCAATTTTTTGTAGGTTACAGCTTCATATTCCATTTTAATTATTTGTAGGCCAAAATTTGTAAAAATGTAGAGAAAGAGCTTTGCGAAAAATCAATTAATCAAAGCCTTAGTCTCATATTTGGGGTTGGCTACATGACATTCGATGTGGTCATCCACATAAATTTTCCTCCTCTATTCCTTGCATTCAAGAACCCTGTTCTCTTGTAAAACCAAAGTCTTTGCCGAAAATAACAAAAGAAAATGTGGCAACAATTTTGGACAGAGGAAATTGTTACTAGCTTTTAGTTGGAGGATACAATTTCAGGTTTGAAATATCCTGATTGAATTTAGACATCATTTTCTTTTCTATGTAGCATAGTATCTATTTCCTCCAATAATCATGAGAGAGGTTCTGTATAACCACTGAAAGAAAATCATATTTGAATCTATTCCCGCTATCTGACCGAAAGTATGGGCAGGACAATTCGACTTTGTGGCTACTACTTATTTATTTACTGAGAGTTTATACCAAGTAGACGATCTGTTCAAGATTCATGTATTGTAGTTCTAGTTAAGATATTATACATATATCCCTTTTGTTAGAGTGATAGTATCTCCTTCGATTCTGCAATGTTGATATCAAGTTTTTTTTGTTGATACTTATCTCTGAGATGTTTAAACTTTGGCCTGGTTAATGAGTCATTATTGGATTGTTAAAGTATACTCTCATCTTTTCTATTTTAGGTTCTTATTTAAAAAACATTGTCCTTGTTACTTGTAGGATGATCTTTGGTGTGTTGGTTGGCAAAATAGTGGAATGTTGTCCAGGGACAAGAAGAATCTCACTCTGTTTGGAGGTATTGACAAATACATGTCGTGTACATCTGAGAATACTTGCTTTTTTTTTGTTTTCTTTTCCATGTATTAAGATGGCCCTGGTTTGGCTATTTTTGGTGGCTGGAACCTATAGGGTTTGTAATGTTGGTTTTCTAAAGTAGATTAGAATAGTCCCTGCTATGCTGTTAAGCATAATCTTATATTCTTATGGTTTCAACTTTTCCTTGAGAGTTGCTCCATGCTCATTTGTGATTAACTGATTGTTGAATTTTAAAATTTCTCTTTCTGTACTTTGTGCCATACAATGTTTAGGGGTTATTTCCAATAAACTTTCAGTCATCTTCATAGTCAGTACCCATTTGGTGAGAAGCAAAGTTAACACTATTGTTTCATTGATGCACATGCATGTCTTCTGTTTAGCTTTGGTCAAGATTTTTATAATTATGTTCCTGTCTTGCTGGAGTCCTAGCAGTGTATAAAAAGGCCCAAGGCACACTAAGGCGATAGGGGTCTTGGAGCCTAGGCGCAAGGCGCAGGCGTTAGGAGCGCGCCTTATCGAATTGAGGCGCACTTTTACATGGCTTAGCCTTTTTTCAGTCTTAAGCATACATAACCCACCAAAATAAACCAAGAAAGGACATAATAATATAACAAAATATTTTTATTTTATTAATTTTCCAAAAAATCACGTGTAGGTGATACACACATCAATTCTATTTTCTTCTTCTACGTTCTTTCTTCAACTTTTCTATTCTTTTTTTCTTGCTGCCTTTCTTTTCTTTTCTTTTCTTTCTTCTCTCATGTTTCTAGATTGTTCACCCTTCAACTTGGGCTTTGGCCCACTTTCTATTTGTTAAGGTAGTATAATAATAATATGATAATACTATAATAATACTGCATGCATAGAGTAATTCAACTGAAAATTCAATCAGGAGCGCCTCACTTGCACCTTTGCTAAAATCGCCTCATCCGGACCATGTTAGGCGCCTACCCCCTTGCGCCTTAGGCGCACCTTTTCAAACACCGAGTCCTAGCAGGTAAGCTGCAGCTCCAGAAATCATTTTTTTCTGATGCGTTTTCTTTTGATGACAATTCTGAATAATCAGTTAATTGTTGATCAAAAGGTTTCTTCTATACTCTTGGAAACTTGGATAGACTGTGTTTCCTCTTCCAAACACTTAGTGCCTCATCTTGGATAGACTGTCTTACCTCTTCCAAAATTCATTCACATAGAGGATTAAAAGTGGACTTATGGTGTTACCATACCTATAGGTTATAAGCTCCACAAATTTCAACTTACACTTCAAACACATATCTGCTTTTGAGAATATATATATTTTGTTATATTTTAAATTTTGTTATTTTTTATGAATCGCCATAAGTACCAAATTACCAATCTTATTCGTCACAAACTTAAACATGCAGCACCTAACGTTTTCGAAAGGAAATATATTGTGGTTGCTTTACCCTGGTTTAGAATTTGTTAAGGGACTTCTCCTTTTCATTTGCTTTGATCATGTTTTTAATTCACCTTTCTTTATGTGTTTACCAGATCTAATGCTTTCAAACAAGCTAGTCGTATATGATCTGGAAAATATGGTCATTGGTTGGACTAAATATAATTGTGAGTATATTATCATTTATTACTTTGTACCTCTTCTTTATATTGTTTTCAACTATATTATTAATTCTGAATGATTGAGGTAACATTTTATATTTGAATTTAATAAGTGATTGTTTTATCATTTTTTTCCCTATGGATGAACGTCTTGTTTAGGATCGGAGCATGAAATTTGTAATTTCCATATGTTAAAAGTTTAATCTTCTCTTTTGTTTTTTGAGAGTGGGGAGGAGGGTGAAAGAGAGTTTTTGTGAGTGTATGGAATCAATTAGTTGATTTATCGAACACAGATGTGGCAAAGTAACCCCCTTATACTAATCGTGTACTTTCATCCCTTATGTTGCAATTGAATCAAATTAGCTCCATGAGTTTTATACTTGGTGAAAAATACCCCAATTTAATTAAGTTAATTATTTTAATTTGATTTTCTTTTTTTCTAAAAAAATAATGAGCCATATACATTAATGTACCTGTGCACTTATACAATATATCTATACAATTCTTATACATATACAACTATAGTTCAAAAGGAAGTTGACGAGTACTTGTGACTTTATTTACATTCTTTTCTATGAGTCCACAAACTAAAGTTAGGATCGTGTGAAATTATGTGCAATTTGTTTATGTAAAACTATAAATTTCTTTACATTCAATTTGAAAATGTGAAAGTTACAAAAAAAAAAAAATTAGGATGTTCAAACTGTTTACATGCATACATACGTGTGAAATTATGTGCAATTTGTTTATGTAAAGAAATTACATAAAGAATTGCTTAAACTGTGAAAGTTAGGATATTAATTCGTGTAAATATAATTTGTTTACATAAAGAAATTTCGATCAGTTACTGTGACTTTATGTATATACGATCTGCAACTTTTCACAGTTAGGATCATGTGGAAAGATCCTTCTTTGCAATTTGTTGACAAAGATTGTGATATTTCACAGTTAGGATTACACGTGAAAAGCTGCAATTTTAATTTGTGTTTGACTTTTATAATACTTGTATAAACGAAGTATTTTAAGTGTATTTAGAAAATATAATATTTTTATCATAGATTTTACAAATAAAATATGTGATATTTTGATTTATTTTCTGGATTGGAGGTTTATTGCTTATAAGAGGCAAGTTAGGAGTTAATTTGGTCCTATTTAAACTTAAAGTAGTTAATTGCACAATTGGGGCAAGGTGGGGTGTTTATTTGCCACTTTGGGGATTTACCGAATGTGTAAGAAGAGTGAGATTTGGGAGTGATGCTGTCATGGTTTTATCGTGCTGTTTAATTGAGAAAATGATTCCATAGGTTTTTTTTATCTTACATCTGAGTAGACAAAGGTAGAGGTAGCGTGGTGGTGAATGTGTGGAGTGGTGGAAGTGAAAGGAGAGTACAGAAAAATGATATTAAAAAAGTAAAATTTAGAAAGCTGGCCAATTTAGAAAATAGCACATATCCCATTAACTTGTTTTTCTGCTCTCCATTAGTCAAAGTTCAATAGATGAAATTGGGATTAAAAGTGGGATTATTTGTTATTTTGTCTCAGGTAGGATCATTAGTTGAAGTTTACCCATCCAGTACGATGTTGTGTTTGGACACTTAATTATAAAAAAAATGATAATGATAATAAAAATTGTACTAGTAATTATGAATGAAAGTTATCAAGAACCAGGATCACCTGTTTTATGCACATTCTTCCCCACGTCTCTAATAATAAATAGAAATTTTTTGAGATATGATTTTTTAAAATCTCTGCATTGTTTCTAGTTGATTATCTATATATTTGCTGAAATTGTTTATCTTCTAAAAATATGGGGGTAAGAAATAAAAAGCCTTGATATAATGGTGGTTTATCTTTTGGATTTTATCTAATAACTAATAGCTTGTACATGATAATTTCAGGCTCTTCGAGCATTCAGGTAAAGGATGAGCAGACAGGAACAGTTCATCTAGTGGGTCCCCATTTTATATCGTTTGTGTCTACTGTACATATTCAAACAGCCTTAATTGTGGTATGCATAGCTCATTTGTTGATATTGCTCGTGTTTTGAGCTTCTAACATTGATAAAGTGCACATAGTGTAGGCAATTTACCAATTGTTTTGTTGGTATTTGAGGTTAGATGTAATTTCGCTTTGGTGGACCTTTAGGTAATCATAGCTTAGTTACCTGCGTTTTATGAAGTTCTAGTGCTTCTGACCTACTACCCATACAGAGTTCAATAGTTATTTCGCAGAGCCACTAAGGTGGGTTGGAGTGCCTGAAATGATAGTACTTTATGACCTGCGTATCACCTACTAATAATGTTTGAAATATAGTTTTCCGAAGTTGAATTGTGCCTAACCTCTAGTTGTCAAAGAAACATAACATGGGCAGTATAAGAAAAGTGTATACAAAGTACATAATTAGAGACTCGGAAAAATTCTGTGTTTCTAGGTGAGTTACTTTTGTAAATATTGTGATACTGCTATTTAAGTCAAATTTGCACCAAACATGTGCAAATTGCAGTTTCTTTTTATGCCATATTTCATGTTCTTGTTACTTTGTACTCTGTATATACAATTTTTGGTGGCCTGCACCTTTAAAATGTACTATAAGTTTCCCACTTCTTGCTTGGAGATGACCATTGTTTAGTTTGTTTTGGGTTTGAGAAATCAAATGTGAAGCTCCTCTGTATTTAATTAGAAGTTAAATTACGTATTAAAAGATGCTCAAACATTGGGTTCGTTTCTGTTCTTCAGCTTCAGCTAATGAACATCAATGGGATGAGATATATTTTGAATTGAACAATTGTTGGATCTTCTCATTAATTTTACCCTTGCTCATGGCTATTCATTAGCTTAAAGAGTGCTATAGCATTTGGTTGGACCAACTTGATTGCCCAACTCTACTCTCCACCAACTTGTTTCATTCAAATTAATGAACCTTATGTTTCATAATTGGACGAGAAAACTCTAAAATTTCAAAATTCTAAATGTAAAGACAATGAGTTAAAGAAGAAGGAAAAAGAGAAGGCTGGAATAGAGGAAAAAAAAAGGAAAGGACAAACACAATTGGACATAGTAGAAGCTTGGAATACCATTCCATTTGCTCAAATAATTAGGGGTTTAATGTTAAAATTCTAAATGTAAAAACAAAGTCATTTAATAGAAAATATGTTCTAATGCCTTTATTGTTAGTAACAAAAAATATCGATCATATATTATTATTCCAATCTCGAGAGTGGGTTGAAGATTTTAACATGTGGTATAATGAAATACTCTTTTCATTTCATTTTATTGGTTACGTTTTGACCAATTTAGACCCTGTTCTTCTCATTTTATTTTTACTTATTTTCAGTAAAAATAAGTTTAGTTTNAGCCACTAAGGTGGGTTGGAGTGCCTGAAATGATAGTACTTTATGACCTGCGTATCACCTACTAATAATGTTTGAAATATAGTTTTCCGAAGTTGAATTGTGCCTAACCTCTAGTTGTCAAAGAAACATAACATGGGCAGTATAAGAAAAGTGTATACAAAGTACATAATTAGAGACTCGGAAAAATTCTGTGTTTCTAGGTGAGTTACTTTTGTAAATATTGTGATACTGCTATTTAAGTCAAATTTGCACCAAACATGTGCAAATTGCAGTTTCTTTTTATGCCATATTTCATGTTCTTGTTACTTTGTACTCTGTATATACAATTTTTGGTGGCCTGCACCTTTAAAATGTACTATAAGTTTCCCACTTCTTGCTTGGAGATGACCATTGTTTAGTTTGTTTTGGGTTTGAGAAATCAAATGTGAAGCTCCTCTGTATTTAATTAGAAGTTAAATTACGTATTAAAAGATGCTCAAACATTGGGTTCGTTTCTGTTCTTCAGCTTCAGCTAATGAACATCAATGGGATGAGATATATTTTGAATTGAACAATTGTTGGATCTTCTCATTAATTTTACCCTTGCTCATGGCTATTCATTAGCTTAAAGAGTGCTATAGCATTTGGTTGGACCAACTTGATTGCCCAACTCTACTCTCCACCAACTTGTTTCATTCAAATTAATGAACCTTATGTTTCATAATTGGACGAGAAAACTCTAAAATTTCAAAATTCTAAATGTAAAGACAATGAGTTAAAGAAGAAGGAAAAAGAGAAGGCTGGAATAGAGGAAAAAAAAAGGAAAGGACAAACACAATTGGACATAGTAGAAGCTTGGAATACCATTCCATTTGCTCAAATAATTAGGGGTTTAATGTTAAAATTCTAAATGTAAAAACAAAGTCATTTAATAGAAAATATGTTCTAATGCCTTTATTGTTAGTAACAAAAAATATCGATCATATATTATTATTCCAATCTCGAGAGTGGGTTGAAGATTTTAACATGTGGTATAATGAAATACTCTTTTCATTTCATTTTATTGGTTACGTTTTGACCAATTTAGACCCTGTTCTTCTCATTTTATTTTTACTTATTTTCAGTAAAAATAAGTTTAGTTTAACAAAAATAAGTTCAGTTCAGCAAAAATCAATTTCAATCCTTAATAAATTGTTAATGATTTCAGCAAAAATAAGTTCAGTTCAGCAAAAATAATTTCAGTTCAGCAAAAATTAGTTCAGTTCAGCAAAAATAAGTTTCAGATCAACAAAAATAATCTCAGATCAGCAAAAATAAGTTGAGGAGAACAGGGCCTTACTTTCACACAGAATTTCAAACGTAACTAACAAAATGAAACAGAGAGATTACAAGTTAAATGTACTTACAAATGCTCAATTAGCATAAATATTGCGGAGTATTTTCTAAAAATTGTTTAGCATATGGTATTCCGATAAAAATATTATTATCTTTTTGTTTAAATTCTGGAATCAAATCTCTCACTTCTCATCGAGCCCTAATGAAACAAAAAGTAGAAAGTAATAAGATTTTTTTTTGACAGCGTGAATGAAAATTGATATTTTGTTTGGTCCTTCCTAAAATACCCTCCCTTTTTTCCACTTATTAACAAACAACTCTGAAAAAAAAAAAACGTTTTGAAATTCTAAAATTTATTAATGAAAAACTTCAATTTTTTTTTCAAAAACCTTAAATCCAATTAGAATACTTCAATTGAGAGAAGAATTTAATGAAAAAGAAAGAAAGTGAAAATCAATAATCATATAATATATGAATAATCTATTTAAACACGATACTTAATTGGACAAGTCTTGCGGTGACAAAAAAAATTAAAAGTAATACGAAGTAATGATAATTATAAAAAAAAAAAAAAATCTAAAGATCAGGCTAATAGAACAAGGAAGTAACAAACTAAGTGAATTTAAGGGTAATGTTGAGAATTTAGAAAAGTTAAAAATTGAAGGGTACACCTTAAAAAAAATATTTTTTTTCCTTAAATTTTATAGGATTTTTCTTTATTATTCCATATTCTTTTTACCTTTATTCTAACAAAAATTGCTACTTTTCGGCACATGGCAACTCCCACTTCTACAAAATAAACCAAGCAAAACTTTAGGAAATGAAAGGACCTTGGTGGACAAGCAAGGAATCTTAAGAACATGGTCCATCTTTCTAGAAGCCCACCTAAAGGAAAGTGGGAGGAAACTTCAAGCTCATCTTTCAAGGATATGGAAAGGCATTGGAGAGCAAGGAAAACTGTAATGATGAAAGTACGAACTTTTGGAGGCCAACCAACGGTGTGCGTTGTCTTGCACAGCACCAAGCCTCCTTCCATCTTTTTTTATAAATATCCCCTCACTTCCTTCATTTTGAGAGACTTTTGGAGCAATTTTATGGGCAGAATACATAGAATTCGAGAGTGTTTCAGCATTTTGAGATCATTTCCGTTAATCATTCCACAAATTTTATTTAGTTTTCTTTTCATAGAACATCATATTTAATCTCCATAAACATAAAAACACAAAAAAAAAAAGAAATTATTTTCCACTTTTATTATTCACCTTCATCTTTGCTTTAGTCTTATATTAGTTTCTTCATTATTGTTATTATTTTCATCATCATTATTATCATCTTCATATTATTTTTGGTTTATTACTCAAATTTCGTGTTTATTATTTGGGTTTCGGATCCTTCAGGCATATCCTCTTAAGATCGTTTGGACATAAGTACGCATGGTATCTAATAAGGCCATAAATCATCATCTTCATCTCATATTCCTTCTTTAAGTTTCTTCTCCTTCTCTTCCTTCTGTTTCTCCTTCTCTTCCTTCTGTTTCTCCTTCTCCTCTTCCTTTTCCTCCTCCTCCTTCTCCATGGCTCTCTTTGGTTGTAATCCTGGAATCTCATCCGGGAATACTTCGAGAAATTCTCTCTCTACTTCCATGTTGCTGATACTTGGTTCGGAATTCATTCCAAGTTTTCCACACAACAAAAGAATAGAGGATTTCCCTTAGTCGTCAAATTCGCCAATTTCATTGCAATAACAATCTTAACGTCCTTTGTCTTTGGCAACCTCCTATACGATACCATTGCACCTTACGAGCTCTTGAACGCCACCTTCTATGCTTTGCACTCAATCTTACCCTTGTACTTGCTTAACCAATCTATTTCTAAAATCACATCCAAATCCTTCAGTCCAAATTTAATCAACCTTGATGGGAAATCATGTCCAGCAAGATACACATGCACTCCATCATACATCTTCGAACAACTAACAACCTCACCATTAACCATTAGGCCCCTATACCCCTATAGGTATGCCCAATGGTGAAATATTCAGTTGGGTTTGCTCCTTTCTCTTCCCATCTTTTAATTCCTTGCCTCTCTTACCTAACTTGTATAGATGGGCAGCCTTGCCATACACAGCATCCAAAGTAGTAAAGTGTTCTCCAGCAAGTTGAGATTGCAACTCCAAAGTCAAACCTTTATCAAATTGTTCTTCTCCTCATTTCGCACAATATCAGGTGTAAACATCAACAGATCCAAAAACTTGTGGTAGTATTGCTTCACCGACATGTCACTCATTTCCAACCTACTGAACTCCCTTGTCTTCTCCCTCTTTAGAAACATAGGATAAAATTTGTTGCGAATCACTTCATCGAACATTTCCAACCAAATTTAGGCCTAATTCACATACTTGCGCCACTTTGTGACCACCAAAGATCAACTTCCTCCCCCAAGTAAAACACAAAGTTAACAACTCTCAGTTCATCTGGACATTTAAGAGCATGGAAAATCTTATTGAATTCCCTAATCAAATTCTCCAACACTGAAGGGTCCTCAGTACCATCATCAATAGATGGCTTACTCCTAACTATCTCCCTAAACATCTTCCCAACAGAATTTTGACTCCTACGGTTATGCTCTTGGTTGTTCCTCGACAATTTCAACCTACTAATCCAGACACTTACCAAATTCTCCATTTCCATTGTTTGTTGCCATCTATGTAAACAAATTACACCTTTTAACCTCAAACTCAAAAATACTCGATTCCTATTGCATCAAAGTGCAATACTCTAAAACTAGTCAATAGTTTGGCCAACAATTTCAACAAGGGCGTAAAAGCAATAACAGCACAAGAACTTGAAATCACAACAAAAGACACAAGAAGCTAAAAACAAGAACAAAAGGGAAGATAAGTAAAGAAAATTTATTCCCATTTCGCTTGGTTTAAAACTAGAAATCCAACAACTCACAAAATTAAAACTAAACTAGGAAGGTTCTTGATGTAGTATGAGAAATGGGGGTGCCTATTTCCCCTTGTTTTCAACTAAAAAGTGGTGGGGGTTCTCGAGGACTACACCTCTATGCTACGAATGCTGATGTGTTTCCGTTCTAAATGCATGCTCTCCTAGGTTCTTGCAAAACAAGGGATCAAATTCCTTGTAGGTCTTTCCCCCCAAAGATGCATAAGTATTTGTTGGAGTATGAAAGGGAATAATTAACTAATAATTATCTAAGATTAAACTAGTGCGGATTTGGAGAGAGATTGTAGAGAGAGGGAGGGTTTCTCCTGTTTGTGTTCTTTTATGAGCTAATGAATGAATCCCCCTCAAGGTCATGCCTTGGGATATTTATAAGCATAGCCTTGGTTGGCTTGCCTATGAGCCCTTTTTGGGTTCGGAAGTATGAGGCTCTTAGCCTTTTAGGGTTTGTACATATTTGGTTAAGAGGTGAACTCTTGGTTCACTATGATAGTTACACTTGATCAAGTAAGAATATGACACGTGGTCTTGTGTTTTAGTGACACATGGTCAAACAAGAGATGAACAAGTGGCAGCTGATTTGGCTTGCTAAATCATTTTCCCCTTAGTTGAGAACTTATGATCCGTAATCCAAGACTCAAATGACTTAGCTTCCCTTAGAAGCTATTTGGACATCTTCTAAGTCTATTATTAGGTAAAAGAATAGTTGAAACTTGTTTATGATTTTTGTTTATATTGTGCATGAACAGAGACTTTTATCATTTTGTGTAAGATATAAATCTATGGGAGGTAAGAGAGAGAGTCATCATAATCATGTGGAAGTTATACAAGTGTCTTGAAGTTTTTTGTATAAGAGCTAACTTGAAAGTACTTGAAAATGAAATTAAGTATGAGCTTTAGAAAATAAACAAACCATTCTCCTTTTTTGGTCATATCTCATGATACATATATTGGACAATTATGATATTTATTTTATTAGAAGCTAAACTCTTACAGATTTCCAATGTTAGCTCACACGGCCCAAAGTGCTTTATATATCAAAAGTTATGGCTATTTGAAACTATCCTTTCAAGATACCAAAAATTTCCATTTTTGGAAGTGTAGTATTAAACTTCCTATTTTAGGAAGAATAATATTGAACTTCTTTTCTTGGGAAGCGTATTGTTGAATTTCCTATAGGGTACATAAGTTTATATATTGACTTCCACATGATTAACGTTAGAATTTTTGTTTCACTTAAGAATTTTAAATTGAACTTGTACTAAGAAGTCATAGAATTTTTACTTTACTTGTAAAATTCTAAATTTGACTTGTCCTCAAGAAGATAAAAAATTTAGATCTAATTACCCTTTGAAAGTTGGGAAACTCACTTCCTTTTTAGAAGTTGGAAAACTTGCTTCATTTTTCGAAATTATAAACCTCCTTGTAGGAAGAGGGAAGCTTACATACTAAATGAATAAGCTTCCCTATTTTCCTATAGGCTTTCGTCAAGTAGACATCTAAGGAAGTCCTAACTTTACTAGCTTCCCTATTTTCTGATAAGCTTGTGTCAAATAGGCATCTTGAGAAATCCTCATTTCGCTAGCTTACCTATTTTCTTATAGGCTTGCGTTAAGTAGGTATCTAGGAAAGTCCTAGCTTCGCTAGCTTCCCTATTTTTTTTTTTATAGACATCTAGGAAAGAGGGAAGTTACCCTACTTCTCCATAGGAAGTTAAAAGCTACCTTTATAGACTTCCCTCTTTAGTGTCCATGTGGGTAAAAGTTGGTAAGTGGGTAAAAGTTGGTAAGTGGGAAAGTCTTGACTTCCTAAGATGTCGACTTGAACGTTGAAGGACACATTAGTCAACAATACTTCCCCATAGGAAGTTAGTTCAACACTTCCTCATAGGAAGTTCATTTACCTTTATAGACTTCCCTCTTTAGTGTCCATGTATATTCAAGTCGGCAAGTAGGGAAGTCTTGACTTCCTAAGATGCTGACTTGATTGTTGAAGGATATAAAGAGGGGAAGCTACACTACTTCCCCATAAGAAGTTAGTTCAACCCTTCCTCATACGAAGTTCAATTACTTTTATAGATTTTCCTCTTTAGTGTCCATGTGGGTTCAAGTCGCTAAGTGGGGAAGTCTTGACTTCCCAAGATGTCGACTTGAATGATGAAGGACACAAAGAGGGAAAGTTACACTACTTTCCCATAGGATGTTAGTTCAACACTTCCATATAGGAAGTTCATTTATTTTATAAACTCCCTCCTTAGTGTCCACATGCGTCAAAGTCGGCAAAGTGGGAAGCCTTGACTTCCTACTTTGCCAACTTGAACGTTGAAGGACACAAAGAGAGAAAGTTAGACTACTTCCCCATAGGAATTTACACTACTTCCCCATAAGAAGTTAGTTCAACACTTCTCCATTATTGGAAGTTCAGTTACTTTTATAGACTTCCGTCTCTAGTTTTTATGTGGGTTCAAGTCGGCAAGTAGGGAAGTCTTGACTTCCTAAGATGCCGACTTGAACGTTGAAGGACACAAAGAGGGGAAAATACACTACTTCCGCATAGGAAGTTAATTCAACACTTCCCCATAGGAAGTTGAATTACTTTTACTGACTTCCCTCTTTAGTGTCCATTTGGATTCAAGCTGGCAAATAGGGAAGTCTTCACTTTCTAAGATTCTGACTTGAATATTGAAGGATACAAAGAGGGGAAGTTACACTACTTCTGCATAGGAAGTTAGTCAACAATACTTCCCCATAGGAAGTTACACTACTTCCCCATTGGAAGTTAGTTCAATAATACTTACCCATAGGAAGTTAAACATATTTTCATAGTTGGAGAGTTAAATGTGCACTTGCACTTAGGAAGTTAAGAATAGTCTGCTCCTTAAGAAGTTAAACTTATTTTCATTGTTGGAGAGTTAAATGTGTAGTTTTTCTTAGGAAGATTTGTCATTCTTCCTATTTGGAAGTTATAAGTAATTTTTCCTTAGAAAGTTTTGTACATAATTTTTCCTCTTAGGAAATTATAAGTAATTTCCCTTAGAAAATTGATGCAGGTTGTCATACACCTCTTAAAAATAACCTAACAACACTATTTAATATAGCTAGGGAAGTAGGGATCGAATCCTCAAGGAAGCGATCAAACTCTATTAGTTCTAAAAAGTCTAAACGGTATAATGGGCCTTTGTGGAAAATTCTAATAAAACTACTAAGAACTAAAGACAAAAGTAAAACTAAGTAAAATACAGGGAATTTACGGATTATAACTCTATTATAGGCAAACCTTGGGCGGTTGGTTCCCTATGAACAATCAACATATTCATAAAACGTTCATTAATCAACTCATTAACATTCATTGAACTAGGGCTCACTAATTCTCTAGAACTTAGACTCCCTCAAAACTCCTTTACCGGCTCTTGCTCGCATCAATTCATTTTTCCTATTATCCAGTGGTCTTATTGCGGTAATCTTACCTCTCGGCCTCGATTTCAACAATTACCTAACTCACAACTAAATTTGGCCATAATTTAATTGTAATCAATAGAAATCGATAATAGGAATTCAACTAACAATTAAGAATCAATTAATGAACATAAAACTAATTCATAACATGTTCATAGATCCCCTAACCCTAGAAAAGAAATATACTCATTCATGATTATGAAAACTAAAACAAAAATTAATTTGAAGCACATATTCATGAACATAATTAAGTAAAACAAGAATTAACATAAACTAATTACTAGAAATTAAATTAAATCAAATAACTAACCTAACAAAACAAATTAAACTAAATTAAAAACTAACAAAACTAACAAAAACTATAAACTAAGAAAAATTGAAAAGGAAAAGGTAAGAGATTACCAAGAAAAACTTGAATTGCATTAAGGGCCTGTTTAGTTCAGCTTAAAATCAATTCAGTTCAGTCCATTTCAGTTAAGTTAAGTTCAGTTCTTCTTTTATTTTGCTACTCATTAATCCTTCATAAGAAACTTTTAGTTCAGTTCAGCTCGGTTAAGTTCAGTTCAGCTGTTTTCAGCTGAAGTAAACAGGCCCTAATTGAAAATCGAATCTTGATGAACAACTTAACAAAAATTCTAGAGAGAGAAAGAGTTTAGGATTCTAAAGTCTAAAAATATGCCCAAAAACTAATTAGGGTCATGCCCTTTAGACATGGCCTATTTATACTAATTAGGTTTTAAGTAATTAAGACCCACGAGCAAAACCGCGAAGGAAAACCTGGCGGAGTGCCATACAAACGACCTGCGCCCGCAGGGAACAAAAGGGAATTCTTCCCCGCGCCCGCAGGGAACAAAAGGGAATTCTTCCCCGCGCCCGTAGCACCAACAAAACTCTACTTCTAGAAATCCTGTTCTATGTTGCGCTCGCATAGAACAAACAACAATTGAAGGTTGCGCTCACATGGGCTATATTAAGCGACATTTTGACAATCTTTCAAGTTCTTCGCTCGATCTCTTCGAATCTCGTTTGTAGCTTCTCGTACCTTGGCATGCATTACGAGGCAAGCACATTTTAACTCATTTTAGCCTCTAGTGACTTCATAACTCTCCATTACGCTCCTGTAACATATATAACAAATCGAAAACCGCGCGTAATAACCGGGGAAGCATAAAATAACCATAGGAAGCTCTATAAATCAACTAAAACCGCTAAAACCTCTCCAAAACATAACTTAACACCAAGGAATGACATTTACTCAAAATAAATCCACAAACTCAACCATTAAGCAAAAAAATCGACCAAATACAAGGGAAAAACACAATATAAACTATGTATATCAAATTCCCCCAAACCAAACCTTTGCTCGTCCCGAGCAAACACAACGAAATTAACTACACCCCACAAAACAAAATAAGCATTATAACTCAAGAGAACATCCGAAAACACATGGAGCAAAGCCAGCCAATCAAGCACTTAATTACCATCCTTCCTAAATACGAGTCAAACAAAACCAACCAAGCAAGTTTAATGAATTGATGACTGGAGTAGCTCACGGGTTGTCACTCCACACATTTGATGATGAGCTTATAACAATGAAGCTCTAACCCTCACCTCTCAACCAAAGGTGGAATGCAAATGCAAAATGTGTTTAAATGGAAATTTTAAGAACACGAAACCCACATCTCACACCTCATGCAAGTGTTTAAGGGTATCTACTCATCCTAAATGTCAACTCAAAATGCAATCAATACTCTACGACCTAGACAAAGGATTCACTTCACAATAACCATAGCATGTGCACGGAGATAAAAAAAGGGCTTTAGTAAGCTTGTAACGTGGCTAGGGTGATGGGTAGGATAAATTTGGGATAATGTGGTGGAATGCGGGGTATACGCATAGAAAATCAAGGAAAATCATCAACAACTTGAAAAATTATCAACATTCTCCAACAAACCAACTCCAACTGAATCAAACCAAAATTTTATTTATAAATTCACATCAACACCATAATTCTCATAGTTTAATCAACAACCACTTCATCACAAACTTTACACTTCTCTCTTATTTTCATGGAATTCAAAATTTTCATTTTTTTGAATTTACTTCACTTCTTTCATACTTTTTCGATTTATTATACTTTTATACTTTTTATTTTATTTTTCATGCATATAAAACTCAGTACCACGACTCTTAATGATTTGTTTCAGCTTAAAATTCAATAAACAATAAACAAAATCATCACACATACATAACTAGGCCATGAATAAGATATAACTTTTTAATTTAACCTCAACAGCCTAGACATTGGTATGCAGAGCCTTATATGTCAAAACCTGTAATCAAATAATGCTCACTAAAAAAATTTTCCAACTATTCTCACCAACGATCCTCCAATAAAAACCATCAAAAGTACATTAACAACATCACAACCACTCCAACTCCCCCAAACCAAGTTTGGGCATATAATGAATTATGTAGCAAGGCTAATAAGGCTTGTAATGTGGCTAAAAATACAAATGAAAGGGATAAAATATCAAAACATGGGATCAAGGGAAAATAAATAAATGTAGGAAATGAAATTCCGAAGGCTAAAAAATAAATGATGGCCTTTAATCATGCGCAACATACACAAAACCACAATTAAAGTTACTAGAATATAATGTCAAACCCAAGATCATAATTGCACTACGAACTAAGCACACATAAAAGAAAATATGAATAATATTATATGCAAAAGTGGCTCAAATCCTCTTATTAACACAGTTCAAGTCTAAGACCCAAGCAAGGTTTAGAAGAGTTGACCAATACATGGAAATCAAGCAATCAAATTCAAGTCATAGCCAGCAAGTCACACATGTGGATTCATCCGTAGTCAAGAGTCATAAAGTTTTCTAAATAAGCATAAGGGGTACAGAAGTAGTCAACTCCAACAATAAAACTCAACTAGGACAAGAATAATCCATTAAACAAACTCTCTCTAGAATTAATCCAAAAAAAACAATACAATCTTTTTGGTCACATGTAAACTCCCACTCCTAACGAATGGTACAAGCCATGAAACAGTCCTAAGAAAGTAATAAATCTAAACTACGAAAGCGATAAAACTAACTAAACACACCAAAAAGAAAAAGAAGAGGTCGGAACAACCTAACCAAACCAAATTCAATCTCCAACAGGAGTCCAATTAAGCACTAAATCAAAAATATATTCTGCTCGAAATTAAACCTGAAAAGAAAAGAAACAACCCAAAGTCCAAAGAAAAAGATTATAAGAAAAACTAAACTAGCACTTTTTTTGTATTTTTTCGGTTTTTCTAATTTTTTTGTGATTTTTTTCAAAGCAATAAAAATAAAAACATATATACAATTAAAAGAAATCCACCCCCCTCCCAAACAAAATTTTGTCCCGTCTCGGGACAAATAACCACGAAAAACAGAGGAAGGAGACGAAGCCGAGCTCTACTGATCAGGGCCCCAATACCTAGGATAATACTGGTCATAAAATGACTTGTAAGGATAGGAAGTAGGCTTGGAGCTTAGATCATAAGTGGGTGGCCAGTTAGGATGGTTCGGGAATCTTTGGACCGTCCCGGCCTCAACATTGCTCATATGCTCCCGCCACTGGACTCTCTGCAATAAATGAACATCAGAACAGAGTCCTCGAAGAGAATGATCAACCCTGTCAAACCGCTCCTGGTTGTAGAGGTGCATGTCATCTAGGCAGTTCATCAGGCGTGACATGTCAAAAGTGGAGGAGGAATGACCTGTATCGCTATGTCTCAGAGGCTCTGGTCGTGGTGGGGCTGGATGGCGATGAGGATGGGCTAGGCCTGCCTGCTGAATTAGGTTAACCATCTGAACTGCTCCCCTTTTGAAATCCGCCCTCTCTGCAGTGGAATGTTATTAGGTGGAATCCTCCAGGGGTTCTGTCCATCCGGGTACTCTTGATAGGTAAGGCTAACATAAGCATTTGGCAAGTAGCAACATGATATCTCCCGAACACACCAAACAAATCTCTCCTCATGCCCTCTCTTTTAATGCCTCAAAAAGGTTTGCAGCTTTCAAGGCAGTGATGTTGATGTAGGGGTTCTCCTCGATTGAGTTCAATTGGTGGATATCCTTAATGATGTGAATGTTGATAAAGGAAAATCGTCACTCACAAAGTGGTATTCTTAGTTTAGTTTTCTCTAAAGCTAAGCACCAAGAAAATCGATCTAAGTCAAATAATTTTATAAATTGATTAAAGCAATGCACCCAATTCCTAAAATTATCCTCACAAGAGTCTGAAGCCTAAGCACCAACTCTTTCAAGAAGTTCAAAAATTTCCACACACTCGAAAATTTCCTCACTTTCGGTTTTGATTTGTTTTCTAGAAAACTAGCAAACTTAAACAATCAATGTTTATTGAATTCTCTAATCTTAATTTTTACAAGCTAATGTTGAGTTTATTTATATATTTTTCCGGAAAACATATATAAATGTTGAAGAATTATAATTATTAAAACTCCTAACAACGGAAAAACCAAAGTATTACCGCCACCGTGATAACGGGTAAGGCATTTATCAAAGTACTACAGCGGAAGTCTTAAAACCAAAACCAATTTAAAAACTTAAACTTCAAAACAATCTCAAAACAAAATTCAAACCAACATCTAAAATAAAAATCAACTTAAAAATTTATTACACTTCGGAACCATTTTAAACCAAAACTAGAAACTTTAAAAATAAAACAACATCCAAATAAAGGTTAGTACTTCATAAGCAATAAAATTAATACTACAAAACTACACAGCAAGCACTCTCACTCCAGCCCAGCATGAAATGATATATGCCCACTTGTACCTATAGCTTTTCTTATTCTAGACAACTACTCACCAACAAGTGGGTCATTGTAGGGCCAATTCCAAAACAAATCCATGCACACAAAACAAACAGTCAGCAAAGCTGAGTACATAACTACTAAAGACTATGCAGCAAAACAACATGAACTAAAACATACACACAACTTACCTTTGACAGCCTTTCACCTATGCATAGACTTAACAAATTAATTTTTATGTTTAAACTTTGGATTCTACATTGAACGGGTTTCCTTTCCATTAAAAACTCCCTATTGGACACCAACATGGGAGCAACTCCAAGAAGGTATTACCTATGTCACATAAAGTGATGGAATTCCAGCGCATTACAATTATAAAAGAGTACAACGTCTTGTACTCCAATTATAAGTCATACATCTCTGTTCCTTACGACTCCCCCCATTGTTCATACACAAGGTATATATGTTTCACGAGTTTTGATGCAAATCCTCTTTCACTTTACGTGATTAACCGGTTTAACAATGTTATGACTCACATACGACATCACACAAAAACATGCATCAAATCAAGCAAGCCATATTAATTATCTTCAATTTAAAGTGATTCAGAAATAATTTCATGTGTGTCTTTTAATTAAACTAAACTTCCTTTACCACACATTAATTGTGAGTGGATAACTATTTTCTTTCACCTAAACTGTGAGTGGCAACATGTATAAAAATAATTGCTCATTAACTCCTTTTAAACATGTGAATAAAAATTCACAAACTACTTTTTCTTGTTGATTAAGTAACTAACCAACTTTAATAACTTCCTTTCTTTATTAATAAGCTATTGGCCAAATTAAACTGATCATAATATTCCAATTCAACCTTATAAAATTTATATTTAACAACATGGAATGTCAAAATAATATACAATCATGCTTCTAATAAACTTGTCATGCACATCACTTCATAATCCAAACAAGCATAACAACATATCATAACATGAAAGATCATCCAAGCATGAATTCTAGTTCTTACGTTTGTCTTTACTACTTACATACCTTGTGAAATAGTGGTTCTCCGCCACAACTTCTAAAAGTTGACTAGTTCAAAGTCTTCTACATAAAGATAACCGAAACTAAATTAAAACTTTGTTGACTAAGTTCTACAACAATCCTAAACTAACTCTCTATATTGGAAACTTGTCCAAAACATTCCCTATAAGGTCTCTATTCAATTCCATACTTCCCTTAAATTTTTCTATTGCAAGATTACTTGTTTTTCGGGACCTATTTATACTTTATAAAACCTCAACATAAATTTTATGTCACTTTAGAAAAGTGGACAACAATTTAAAATAATCAAAACTCCTTGAAAACCTCAAAAACAACACAAATCAATCATACAATATAATACTTAATTTATATGATCAATTCATGCTAATTACTTACTTTAAAATCCTAATCAATCACTTTACAAATTCTGGACAGCATGTTAAACATGCTTTAAATCACTTTTAAACTTCATGAAACTTACTAAAAATCATATGTAACACTATAGAATTAATATGTGATCATACTAGCATAATATGAACACTTAAGACTTATTTTAGCTTGCTTTTATAAAATTTTCAGATTTATTAACTAACTTTAAACACATGGAAAACTTAATAGAAACATCATAAAACTCTTTTACAATCTACTAACATCATTATGAAACCAATCTATGCTTTAGAATAATTTTTCTAAGCGAAAACATGATCATAATATTTATTCTATTGAATTTTATGACTACAAAATTTGGACAACAATTTATTTTATGTTTAAAGCCTTTAAAAATCAATCTAAACTTCATAAAATCATCATAAATTCATCCAAAAACAATTCTTGATCATAATATTGAAGAAATCATTACTTTATAAACCCTAATCTAAAATTTCATGAACAACAAATTAATTCATGCTTTTAAACAAATCATAACTTCATAAAACATGATTGAACATATAAAATCATGATTAAACATAAATATAAACATGAATTTGAAAAATTAAATCAAAAAGAAAGAAGAATTTTTTTTATATGTTAGAAAAATACCAGTGAAGGGGAGGGAAGAGGGCGGCCGGCGGTGGTGTCTGGTGGCGACAGCAGGCGGCGTCGGGGCTCCGGCGGGAAAACAACACAAATTTTTTTTCCTTTTCCTCGCAAGAATCGACTCCCAAAAAATTGTTTTCTTTTATTTTTTTTTCGGACTCTTTCACTCTCTTTTTTTTTTCTCTCTTTCTCTCTCTATATTTTGGAATCCTAAATCACTAATTTGCAAGATGAAATCTGAAAATAGGGTTTTAAAGGGTATTTATACACCCTAAAGTAGGATTTGGTGAAACCCATAATTATCTTAAATAGTGGAAAATACTTTTATGCCATTGCCTTATAATAAATTAGGAAACTCTTAAAAATTCTATTTTTAGAAATTTTTCTAAATATTTTATAAAACATAAAATATTATTTATAAACACAAATAATTATTTTTAATCAATTTTTTTTTTAAATTCTTTTGGTTTAATATTCTTATTGAATACAACTTTTCAATAAAAATATTAAAATTAAACTTATAAAATAGATGAATAATTCCTTAAAATACGTGAAAATACGGGGTATTACAATTACACAGACTTGAACAAGGCTTGTCCTAAAGACAACTTTCCTTTGCTAAAGATCGATCGATTGGTTGATTCTACGGCTAGACACGCCTTATTGTGTTTCATGGATGCATATTTTGGCTTCCATCAAATCCCTCTATGGGAGGATGATTAAGCAAAAATAGCCTTTGTTACTAAAACTGGGTTGTATTGTTATACAAGAATGCCCTTCGATTTAAAAAAATGCTCCAACTACCTTCCAGTGATTAGTTAATGAAATATAAAAGCAACAATTGGGAAGGAATATGGGCATACATTGATGACATGATAGCCTAAAGCAAAGAATCCAAGCATCATGTAGCGGATTTAAAAGAAACTTTTAAAAACTTTGAGGAGGTATAAGATGAAGCTGAATCTGAAGAAGTGTGTTTTCGGTGTTACATCAGGCAAATTTCTAGGATTTCTTATTGATGAAAGAGGGATTGAAGTCAATCCAAACAAGGTTAAGGCCATGCTGGATATGACATCTCTCTGAAGTGCTAGAGAAGTCCAAAAGCTGACTAGATGCTTAGCCGCTTTGGGAAGATTCCTGTCAAGGGTAGGAGATAAGTGTCATTTCTTCTTTGATACAATCAATAAGAAGGCTAACAAAATTGAATGGACTCAATCAGTTGAAGAAGCCTTTATTAAATTAAAGGATCACCTTCATTCTCTTACCAAGTTGGTAAGCCCCATGGAGAAAGAAACTTTATATATGTATCTTGCTGTGTCCGAGTATGCACTTTCTGCTGTCTTGTTAGTTGAGAGAGATGTAGTGCAACAACCGGTCTACTTTGTTAGCCATATCCTTCAAAAGCCAGAATTGAAATATGCTCCAATTGAGAAGTTTGGATTGG